>VDFB02281492.1:62346094-62475884 GCA_007258455.2 Sequoia sempervirens
ATGCACTAGTCCTCTCAAGTTCATCTTTTAGTTTTTCTAGACTATGCAATATTAGCATGCATGGTTCACTATATATCCCCGGGTTTGCACCCTGTGCTAATGAATCCTTAATTTTTATCTCATTACTAGTATTTGCAAACAAAGATTCTAGCACAGGTGAAACATGATCTACATTTGCCATGTTATATATATACAGTACACCTAAAAAAATAATAAGACTTTGGTAAATAATATATCTAGATAAAAAGAATACAAATCTAAAATAGAACTTGTAATTTAATTCATCTACTCATCAATAATATTTTCATACTATTAACTTGATTTAAAAAGAATTGGAAGACAACTATAATCTATAACATAACATCCTTAAATGGTTCAAATTTTAAATGAAACGATGAAAGAAAGAATAAGAATATAAAGATTAAAGTATAAAATCATTTGAAAATAATTGGGGATAAAAATATTTAATCTAATAGTTGTTAACATAAATGAACTTCAGTTATATAGCCTTGAGAACATCAAAAAGTTATAGAACATAAAAAATGCATCATTAAATGTATATTAACATCATCTGCACTCTAATTAAAAATATTAAAAACAACACGGAATACAAAGAGATGAAATTAAAAAGTTCCAACTAATGATGTTATAATAATCCTCCCCAAGTTGATCCTCTCATCCCAATCATCATACTTAAATATTTGATTAAGGAATAATTGATTAAGGATTTGATTCATAAAAAAAAAAAAATTAGGTTGAGGGGGTTAATATTGGGGTCAATCCTTCAATTGTTCCTCCTAATGAAATTTTAAATATTTTACACTAAATAAATCTAATAAAATGGTTTATATGAGGGTCATGAGATTGAGGTACATATACATGTTGACGAGCTTGAAATCATTGATTGCCTATGTATGTGAGGAATGATAATTTGTTGGTATTAATAAAAATTATAAGGGTACTTATTCTTCTTCTTATGTACTAGTGATTGACTTTATAGAAATTTCTATGGACTAACTAGTATTCAAACTTAGGACCTCCCATTTGGTGTTAGGATGCTCTACTATTGAGCTAATGACTCACATTGTGATGAGTCTTTTTATGACTTAGGTGTGTATCATTTCTCCAACACACTCCCTTGAGCCACAACATAGGTGTCAAATGCACCTAGCTTGGCTCTAATACCATACAAGAATACCAATTATGAGGACCTCCTATAAAAATATGACATGAAAAACCGTGAACAATATTTAAAAGATAATCCATAGTCTATCTTATTATTTATGCATATTTTCTAGGACCACCTATGCCCAAAACACAAAATAGTTTTTGTAAATACACCAATTAGATCTTATAAAATGCATTACTTAGATCAAATTATATGGTAAATTAAATATAATTAATGATTACTTTTTCTTTTAGTATGAAAGAGGTTAAATTCCAATATATGTTCTAGTGGGCTTGATTGAGTGACAAGGTGGAGTGATTGTTGTAATGAAGAACTTGCTAGGAAAGCTAACCACCACTAATCTTGGAATGAGTACTTGGATGCCTATGTTGTCAAAAGATATTATTATTTTACTATTAGTTCTCCTCATGTTGAAATTTCCATGAACTAGTTAGGATGCAAATCTCCACCACTAAGCTACCCACCCACTTTATGACAAGTCAATTTACGATTTAGGTATGCTAATTTTTTTGACACCTTCTTCACATTGTGAGATATTACCAAATAATTATAATGGTCATTTGGTTTTGTGTGGATCATGAACCATGTAAGGGTGTGTTTATTGATCTTACTCACCAATAAAATGTATGCATTGAATAATTTTTGTTTTATCATCATTTTATCAACAAGCATATGCATATTTGAGGGTTTATTTAAAATTGACTAATGATATGTTGATTGAAACTATAGGATACATTATTTTACCTTAATTTTTTGGTCTAAAAGATGAGGGAAGTTCTTATTCTATGTCATATTATTTCTTCTTTAGATGTATCTCATATTTTATTTGGGTATCCATGGATAAAGCAATATCAAGCAACATCATCTATGTCATGCCATAAGGTATCAAATATGTTTGAACACTAGTAAAGAGGTTACAATTGCAAGAGATCCATATATGCCTTTATTTTAGATTAAGTCATTTAACCTTAAATAATTTTAAGAACATACATAAGGATCCTCTATATAAGTGCAAGGATTCTTTGCCTAATTTGTAAAATTTTCAAAAGGAATAACAATGGTGGGAAAATCAAGACAAGATGCAACAATTTAGAATTCCTAAAGGGTTTACAATTATTAGAGCCAAAGTAGGTTATATTTTGGTTTTATATTATAAAATGATTCAAGAATCTATAAGGCCAAAAGAACCATAAGCATTGCAAACTTTAGTTTAGAAGCATAAGGGATTGGATATTTTCATTCCTAAACATGGTTTTCATTAAAAAAATTACTCATGTACTATACATACATATTCATGTATATGTGAATATATCTACATATGTATACATACACATGCACGTATCTAAATATGTATATATGTATATATGTATATGTAGATATGTAGACACATTCATGTATACATACATATGTATATATGCATGTATATATGTATATACATACATTTATTTTCTATATGTATATATATATATATATATATATGTATACATATATACGTATACATAAATACACACACATATGTATGTATGTATGTATGTATGTGTGTATGTATATTTATGTATACGTATATACATGTATGTATATGTATATGTGTATGCATACATGTATATATATGTATATATGGATACACACACATTTTGGTTTTGTTTTGTAAGCATCCTCTTTTGAGGACAACCCTTTGTTGATGATGTTGAGTATTAGTTTGTTGTAAGTGTGTTTATTATTTTAATATCATTTTAAAACAATATTTTATTTATTTATAAATTTTGGTATAATCTCTAATTTTATAATATGTTTGTGTGTGTAGGTTGAGTTGCATAATTGTTAGGGGCACACACAATCAACACAATGCAAGATAATAACTAATTCAAGGGATCGAAGTTCAGTTTCTAGTCAAGCAAAGAGAGGCATAATGTTTCATTAATAGCATTTGCTACACATACATAAACACTTTTATATCTTTATGACACATTCATAACTATTTTCATGAATATATATTGGTGATATTTTGTAGTCTAAGAGACAATGTTGGCCTCATGTCACTGTATATGATATTTTCATGATGTATTATGTATGTCTTCATGACCTTATCAAGATCAATATATAAATATTTTGTGCATATTCATAGCAAATGGTTTGTGCTTATTCTATCTATCTATATTACCCTTTATCTCTATCTCTCTTTATCACTATCTCTCTCACATATATATGATGTGCATGAATGTTGAATGGCATACATGTAATGAACCCATACTAGTTCTAACTCTATTTAGCCTATCAACAAATAAAGATTCAACATTGGTCTTCTAGATTTACATACATCTTAAGAATTTACTACCATAATCCATAAGACAAAGCAACAATAACCCATATGGGTGTTTAGACTCACAAGTGAAAGTCAAAATGTTATAGCTAGCTATCCCTTCACTAAAAAATAGTAGGGTTTTTAGTTCAAACAAGGAATTACCCCATTTTATTGTATGGTTCTATATACTAAAACCCTATCTCCAATAACACACATAAAGTAAAAAAAATATCTACTATGTTTGGCTTCATGAATGCAACACAAGCTTCTAAATGTCCTAGGTAGAGCAATAGATTTCCATTCACATAGTAGAAATTACAAGCTAATGCTTTTTAACATGATTTCTAGAATTTCATACAAGAATAGCTTTTTCTCTTACATTACATATAAAAATACTAAAAAGAACCTTCATAAAAAATCATACCTCATTACCACCAAGTAAAAACAATTAGGTTTACATACTCGAATTTCACAAGCTTCAAAAATGTATAATTTGCACTACCTTCTTCCTCCTTTTGCCTCTATCCTCCCCTTTTCCCTCTTTCTTTTCCTTTTAATCTTTCCTTGATTTCCACCATTTTTGCCATATTCTCTACATGTTTCCCATTTCCACTTCCTTTGCCTTTATTTCTTCCCACTTTGTGAACAATAAAGTCCCACTCTCTCTTCACTTACTCATCATTCAAGTTTCCTCGAATAGCGTACCTCAACATTAATGCTTGATACTTAATATGATGGGGCCAAAAGGTGGGGTGGCCACTTTTTGGCCCCACATCTTTTTGCACTCGCTCTAATAAGGTTTGTCCTTTTGATAATAGTAATGTCCAAAGGTGGCTCTTGTTTGCATGTGGATACATTTATACCAAACATCAACTTTTAGTGATATGTGTGAAGATTTTGTAGTGGTTCTATATATTGTTCTTATTCTCTAAATATAAAGGAGGATGAATAATCAAGTCATGATGGACTAATGAAAGAAGATGAATTGAATAGTGATAGAAACTAGTCTACTATAGTTAGTGATGATGAAAATACATTATATAAAATTATGCAGGCATTCTCATATTACTTAGAATCTCTAGTGTTACAATATGAATAGTATTTTAAACACATGATAGACCTTTTTCTAGAGTGTCTCTACAAACTTGTGACCATTGAATTTGCTTGGGAGTATAGAAAATTGCATTATAATACATCAAATAATAGGGTAGAGAATGTAATTGTTAATTTTATGGTTTCCAAGACCAAACTTTGTAAATGATATTAATTGAGGGCATGAAGACACAATCAAGTCTTTGTTCTTGATGGTTTGATTTATATTTTCAATCAATGGTTCCATTTATACACACTACATGAGGAAATTGTTCAATAAGAGTAACTTATAGTTTTAGTCAATTATATTTCAATTTGTACACACTACATGAAGATATTGAACTAGCTTCATTTGTTATATGGAGATATTTTATTGTAATGTACGTAATCAATGATATGATTCTTGATTTTTTATAAGATTTAATATTATAACACCTTAACAAATCAAGCTATGACTTTCACGGTTCACTCCTACATGTATGAAATTTGCATTTTCATCTACAAGTTTGACCCTAAATTTGTAGTTTGAAAATTATTTTGTGAGCTTAACCCTACATTTCTAGTCTTTAGGAATGCATTTATCTCCATTTTTTAGACTATATTGAGAGCTATTATAATGTTTTTTTGCACTAACTTTTGGAGGAAACTCATTTTTCCTTACTCAAACCCTTGGATTATGCAAAACGGGGAAGCAAAATACTATATTAAAAATGCTTTAAAAACTTTCAAACAATCAAACAAATGCAATTTGAATTCAACAAATTTAAAAAAAATTGCATATCTAGGGTTTCAAAATTAAACAAATACATTCATTTTGAACTCAAAAAAAATGGAATTTTAAATACCTCGTGCTCAATAGTGGTCGATATACGAATTGGAATGATGAAGTTTGAAAAGAGGACCCCAAATTTGCTTTCGCTGGTGAGAAATTTTGTTGGGTCGCCGTTCGGATTTTGTTCATCGCGCGCAGGGACAGTGACTGACTGGTAATTCACAGTGAAAGTGTGAAAGTGAAAGCACTTTTTTTGGTTTTGTCATATTCAAGGGGTTCGGCCAAACCCAGGTTCGGCCGAACCACCTTAAATATGATTTTTTATTAGGCTCGGTTTAGGGTTCGGCCGAGCCATGGGTTCGGCCGAACCAGTCAAATGGTTCAGTCGAGCCATATGGTTCGACCGAACCGCTTTGCTATGAAGAGTGTGGAAATTTTGAAATTTCCTTCCTCCACAAAAGTGTAAACCACTTATGTGGCTTCACCCCTCATTTTTTGTCATGGTGCCCCTACACCATACACTTGGCCTTGAAACTTTTCCCAGTCCCTTGGAAAATGGTGCTGTTGTAGCTCCTAATGTTATACCTTCATTGAAATCTACACACATGTCCTTATCAACTATCCTCTCACTTATCCTCTTTTCCACCTTTGTTGCATGCTTAAATACTTGCCAACTACTCTTATTGACTTCAGTTTCTACCTTCATTTTCACCTACAGACTCTTTGCCCCAAATGCTACAATGTTATCAGATCTACAAGTCTTTGTTTTGACAACATATGACTACCTCTTCACCTCCTTTACATTCAATGGACAAGCTATTGTCCCCACCACAATTGCATCATGCTTTTCTTGCTTTTCCACAAGCAATTCACCCTTTTTCTTCACTATTTCAGACTTGGACTCCAATTTATTAACTTCTTTTATGTTTATCATTGAAGATCCTTCCCATTCATTTTCTACACATTCTCTCTATCCCTTCTATCTGTTGTCTCAACACCTTTAAGCCTTGAAGTGGTGCATACTCTTTGCTTTTGTCCTCCTCAAGCTTTACATGCTCCTTTCCAAACATGATCTTGGTTGCCTTAGTCTACTCTTTGACATCCTCATGCAGTGGTGTTAGTTTAAAAGTAATACCATCCTTATGAATGGTGTAGGTATTCTCCCTACCATCATATAGTGATTTCCTATCAAATTGACATGGCCTCCCAAGCAATAGATAGCAACAATCAATTGGAAAAATGTCACAAAGTACCTTATCCCTATATCCACCAATCTGAAACTCAACATATGCTTGTTCATTTACCAAAAGTGGCTGGTTATCATTCACTCAAGATGCCCTATATGGTTCTTCATGAGGAACTCTATCTATTTTCTTTTTTTATACCATCTCTTTAGACACCATATTATCAGTTGAACCTGAATCTATGACAACCTTGCATACTTTACCTTACATTTACATGTGGTATTGAACAAGCTCCTCCTTTAAGTCATCTCCTTCTCCTTGGATGCCTACAATAGTGTTCTTCACAGCATCAATGACTCTCCCACCTCTAGAGTAGCATCATAACTTGGGAAATTTACACTTTCACCTTCACCTTCTTGCACAAATTATACTCTCTTTTCACTTTTCCTTTCATATCTATTTGATGTAGAACCTTTCTTTTCAAGGAGCTTATATGTTGGATGTCAAAACTCTTGACAATTGTAGCATCAACCTACAAATGTGTTTGCAGTTCTACCTCCACCAAATATGCCTCTTGTGCCTCTAAAACCACCTTTGAAATTTGCAAATTGCTCTTTTCCTATATTAGCATATTCTCGGTTTTCATTTTCTTGTTTTGAAGTAGGGAATTATCCTCTTCCCCTAGAGGTGATACCTCTACCTCTACTTGACTTATCTTTCCTTCTTTTCATCTTTTCTTCCACTCTTACTACCATTTGATAACACTCTTTAATAGATTTAGGATTTTCCAAAACTAATTTATCTTGAATATTGAATCTTAAATCACCAAGGTACCTAGAAACTTTCTCAACTTCATTTTCATTGTGACTAGACCTTATGCTCAATTTATAGAATTCTTCAATATATGACTTAACATCCATTTCATTTTGTCTTAAACCTTGAAGCCTTTTAAACATTTGAATCTCATAGTCTTTAGGAAAGAACTTACCTTTCATCTTTGCTATCATTTTTTCCCATGAAACAATCTTGGATTTACCTTTATTTCTCCTCTCTGATTATTGATAATCCCACCATAACAAAGCATTACCTTTTAGCTTGGTCATTGCAATTTTCACCTTCTATTCTTCAGGAATGTCTTCACATTCAAAATAGTTGTCCAAGGTTGCAATCCAATCAAATAACTCTTCATCATTCAAGTTCCCACCATATGTAGGAACATCTATCTTCACCTTATTTTTGTCACTCTTAACTTCCCTTAACAACTTTTCCAACCTTTTGTCTTCAGGATCAAGTTCTTCATCCACATCTTTAAATTCTTCTTCCCCTTCTTCATCAGAATCACTTTCATGCTCATCTCTTCTCTTGCTTGTCTCCCAAGCTACAAGCCTTTCCTTGAACTCTCTTATCTCTGTAGCCTTCTTATCCTTCAATTAATTCATCTCCTTAGCCATATTTTTCCCTATTGGAGGCATTTTGACACTTTGTCTTTTCAACATCCAAGTTTCCTTTCTTCAATCAGCAACCTTCCACCCTCAAGAGATCTAATCCTTGTGCTCTAATAGCAATGGATGCAAATTATGGAATCCAATCAACCAACAACTCAATCTCAACTAATTTCAATAGGTCTTCAATCACCAAAACCCTAACTAGGGTGATATCTCTTACAAGTTCACACTTTCCTTGTGGGTCTACAGACCCAATTTTTAGTAATTATCTAAAAAACTACCCAAAAAAAACACAATCTATTCACCTTTTCAGACACCCATTAGGCCCAACTCAGACATATCTCAAAACTCCATTAGGTTACTTTGGAATAACTTCATCAAAACAAGGCACCATATGCTATCCTAGGCCTCAAAATAGGTCACTTTTACAAAGGAACTTGTCTCTAATCTTCTCCCCAACCTCAAAACTCACTTGGGAAGCATTAAATAGGTTAAAAAACCATAGACTCCACAAATTTTATCAGAAGAACTAGCCTCCAATGCACCTAACCTTGAAACCCTCCTCTTTAGCAATTTTCATGGGATTTTATTAAAAATCAACCTTACAGACCTTCTCTAATCCTGCCACTACTTCAAACACCTTTAATTAGGTCTACACATGCTTAAAATTTCATCATATAACCTTTGACAACACTATTTCATCAAAATACCACTTTAAACCTCCACTTTTAGGTCAAACCACACAAAATATCATCTAGGGCATCACACCCAAAACTCTTAAATAACCTCTCCCACTCTCACAACCATGCAAACACCTAAATATCCTATATTTTACCCATTACACCAAGTCACAATAGCCACAGAGAGTGGAATGGTTTAAATCTACATTTTAAAGACTTTCAAAACCCTCAAAACAGGGTTAACAGGTCTGTCTCAGGAAAACAATCACCAAATCCTTCAATTCAATATAAATCAATCAAACCAACTTCAATTTGATCCTAACACATGTTCCTACCAAATAATATGAAATTTAGATTTAAAAAAATGTATATGGAGCTGTACATAGGCTGGGAATAGTGAATTACATAAAAAAATATAAGAAAAATAGTGATATTCTTATTGGATTTCACTTCAAAACCACCAAGGAGAGCTTATAAAAAGTTCCTTCACCTATTTAAACATTTTCCCTCCTAAAATAACCTCCTAAACTATCCCAAAAAACTTTTGAATGCCCATGACCATTGGGCTTCTTCAAACTAACATGTTTTTCACTTTTGCAACTTTGTGTTGACAACTTTTACAAGATTGTGCAACTTTACATTATTGACCCAAAAGACACAAAAAATCACCAATTACATTAAAATGGTCTCAATAGACCTTATTTGAACTCAAATTACTTAAAACACCCTAGACTCAACCTAATGACCAACATATAAATTCATTTTCATGTTTTGTCATGGTGCCCCTGCACCACTATGACCCCTAGTGGTGTAGTTGGGAGGTTTCATAGGTATTGCGAGACAAAACCTTAGTTGGGTCACTATCTAGCTAAAAATCCCTTAGGGTCTCTATGAAGGTTCTTTCTAGTATACATGATGGCCTCGTTTTTACATATTCCCCTCCCATCTACAGAACCTATGAGTAGTTCCCCTATTATAAATTTCACTTTGTAGGACTTGTCGATGAACTATAACAGAAAGCCATCTCCCTTATACATCCCTGTACAAAACAATGGAAACATTATAATAGGTGTTCTCATGTACGCAACATGTTGAGTGAATTTAATTAATGAAGATATTATGTCTATTAACTTCTTGCATAGAGATTGGTATGATGAATCCAAGAGTACCATCTATACACACGATGGGATTTATGTACTTCCATCGGCTATGTCACCTTATCCATCTTAGTTGGGCCTAATCAATGAATTTACTCTTCGACATAATCCTGGGGTATGAACTTTTTAGGGTGAAACTAGGTATCCCCTAGTTGGTCACTATGAACTTAGTTACCTCAGTAGTGCATAAGTTTATGAAATTCATCTAAGAGGGTATAGTGCATGTAGTCCATGATACTAGCTATAAGTTGTCAATTGTGTGTGGTGGCTACTCACTAGATCACTTCTGGTCCATGCCTATTGGTCCACTTCCTCCTAGGATGGACCTCTTGTACCAAACCTATGTGAAGTACAAGATTGGGTGCTTAATGCCTAAGGTGAGATGCCCTCCTTCTCCCAATACCTTTTTGCATAGGTCCTTCCTAAAGGCTGATAGCGATGCCACCTTGTCCCAGAGAATGGAGGAAGATAAGTGCTCTTGAGGTTCCTCTTCTTCCTCTTCTGTTTTTCTACCTATCACTTCCTCTCACCCTATTGCAGCATCATCAAATTCAACTCATAGGTGCTTGCTAGAGAATCTAATGGTTCATGCTTGGAAAAAGCCCAAGTGTCCAGTGTTTGACCTTCCTACCTTGCCCATGGTGCCTAGGCCCATTTGATATGGTAATGGAAAGGGTACCCATGTGGTGTCCTCTATTTCTTGGCCTGTGCAACTTCCTACCACTCCTTCCCCTAAGGTAGTGAATTTGAAGAGGCCTACCACTGAGGCATTAGAGCCTACTCCCCCCACTATTGTTCCAACCTCTTTTTAGTCTCTCCCTCTTGTTCCCATCTAGGAATCCCTCCCTTTGCCAAAAATGGTTGTGGTGGAAACTCTAATGGTCAAATAGAAGTCCTTTGTTCTATCTTAGCTTCCAGGCTCTAGCTCTCAAATTCACAAAAAATGCCTTTTGCAGGAGCACAAGAGTTAGAGAAAGGCTCTAAATACTGAGTAGGCCACCCTACAAAGGAAAGAGGGGGAGTTGATAGTTTCTACTCATACACCTCCTATCGCATCCTCCTCTCTCATCCCCTCTGCTTTAGCTCTTTCAAATTTGGTGCTACTTTTGGCTCCTACTACAAGCATAAACATTCCTAACCCAAAGAGGGTGTAGGTGTTTATTGCTCCTTTAGTTGAGCCACCTCTCTTGATGTCCCTCCTAGACATCCCACCATTTTCAAATCCCATGGACATGCCAAATACCTCAGTGGTGTCCACCGCTATCTTCTCCTCCTTCATGCCTTCTACCTCGTCCATGAGGATCTTGCATCCTCTAACAAAGCAAAAGATGTAGGATGGACCTGCTAATGAAGCAGGTCAAAAGAGAGGTTCACCTTCTTTGGAGGGTGGTTCACATTATCATGTGTCATCCTAGTGAGGGAGGAAGTCTCAGCGTCCCTATAGTTTTTCACTACTCCTAAATCTCTCAGTGAGACTAGCAATGAATCTCGAGCACCGCCTCCCTCATGGGTGATCCCACAAAGCTGGTTTACAATTTCTGGGAGATTCTGATTTTTGCTGAAATCACATATTTTTAGAAAATATAATGATTTAAGCCTTAGAAAGTTCCATTTAAAGCATTCCAATTGAAGAGGGTTTGATCAAACTACCTTAGATCAAACCCCCTTGGATAGAACCTCGCTAGTTTTAAACCATACCTATAATAGAGTCTCCTTTAAACCTATCAAAATGTTGATAAAAAACTACTTTTGATTTACCTTTTGGGGGATCAAATGAATTCATTTAAAATTTATTTTTTGTAAGTATGTAGTCCTTATTATAAGCTTCCCAAAAAGTATATACTTTTAAATAAATTTAATTTTATTATTATATTTATTTTTTATTTCTTGTGAATGTAGGTTTTTACAGAATCAAGCTCTTTGTTCTACACATGTGGAAAAATAGCAGATTATCAAAAAAATTGAAAAATATGAGTGCACCCGATATTGAAGTCCTTGATCCAACAAAAGAAAATAAATTAAATTTTGATACATACAGAAAAGGTTACGTGTTATACAGTCGTGATATGTCTGAATTGTAATTGGTTTAACTTTGAAACTTGATTAAAGAAAAAATATTCAATAAAAAACTATCTATCCAAGTGGAAGCACTAGATATCAGAGTTACAAATCTAAATTAAAAAGAATTAGAATTTTATCCTTCATGGAAAAAACTTTATGCCTTATACAGTGTACGTCACTTTTTAAAAATGTTGTTTTCTAAGAAAAACTTGTTTTCGAGGGAGATGGAAAAAGAAGTGCAATTTGGTTCCAAAATTTTTGAAAAAAATATATTTAGAATCTACAGACAAAATGTCACAAAACATTAGTTTTCATCATCTTCAAATTCCTCATGGTTTAGCCATTATAGGTGCCTGAAAGTGAAGATTTAGTTAAAAAAATTTATTTCAATGTCTAGTTTGGCCAAAAATTGTAAACCACTATTGTGAGATCACTCTCATCCATTGAGTCAACACATGGCACTCTAGTGAAGTGCATGTTTAATTCCTTGGACAAGTTCCTGTCCTTTTCAATGATCTTTGCAAGGTCACTAACTTTCACCCCACAATAACTGAGCAAAGAAGACCTCAAGGGGTCTCCTTCCTTGGCTCTTACTACGAGGGGGTCAAAGGGTTACCCCCTTGATATTCAACCCTTGCAGGCTCTTCCACCTTCCCTATAAAATGATCTAGATTGGGAAACCTATGACCTCTCAGTTGATGAGGACTATGGGGTGCATCTTCTTTATCTATAGTGTAGATTGTGTGTGTGTTTTTGTTCCCCTATTCTTGTATTATGTGCTCCTAGATGACCCTTGTCACCCTCATAGGTGATTGGATACATGAGTGTTTTTGTGTTGTAAAATTTCCTCTATTTGTTACATCATTCTTCCTCTTTTGTGTGTATTAATTTTCAACAATTGGGGATGATGCAAAGTGTTGGGGGAATTTAGGCTTCCCTTCCATGTTGACCCAATTTTTTATTTTGTATTCTCGTGCATTCTTCATCTGGTTTGATATAGTAGGGGGTTGATGACAATTCATTAATATACTATTATGCTTATTTATCTATATTTATGAGCAAATCTGACCTCGAAATATGACATCTCCCCTATTTCCCTTGTTCATGACATTATTGTCTCTTTTTAGATTATTATTTTCTTATCTTTCATGCTTGTTGTGTGATGTTGTGGTTCTCATGTGTTGTCCCTCGCGTGTGTGACAACATTACCATGGTTACATCTCGCTATGTTCCATGGGTCCTAACATCACTTTCTCATTCTTTCTTTTCTCTTCTTAGGATGTCATGTGCATCTACATTCAACACACACCATCCTAATGGGGGGCTATCATGTCACTTTGATTTTCAAAAAATGCATTCAATGGCCAATGAATCTTTTCTTGAAAATATTTTCAAAACATTTTTTAGAAGTTGCATTCCTCAACAAGGACCCCTAGAAAAATATTTTTCCTTCATCAAGTGTTTGCAAAGAAATAATTTGAAAAACCTTCCTCCAAGGAGGGAGGACCTTCTCTTCCAAGTGAAGTTTTACTTTCCTCTTGTGAGGGACCTTCTTCCTTTCAAATCCCTTAATGAAGTGAACATTTTCAAAAGGATTTCTTGATGTTGAATTGATTCATGAAAAATTCTCTCACTTTCAAAAATGTGCATCCCTTGAGTGGACCCATTTTATTTTGAAGGGTTCCCAAGGGAACCCTTTGAAAGCTCTTCCTTCAATTTTTTGATTGTCTACTTTTCTACCTATATGGCTACTCTTTGTTTTCTAACATGTTTTGTCTACAAATTAACATGTTGATTTCTAGGTGCACCTACGAAGTTTCCTTCTAGTTTAACTCTACAGAGTCCCCTCACATTGGGCTTCCTTCAGGAGAGAGTTCCTGGGCGGCACCTTCTTTGCAAGTTCAAGGGCCTGTGAAGTGCTTACATCCTACAAGATTTGTCCATCATTGGTCTACGGGCCTTCGATACACTTTGATCAACTCCATAGTTCTGAGGATCTACAAATTCCTTTGTTTAATCATCCCCAGGAGAGTACCTATCGAGTCATTTTCTTTCCCTGTGCTTTTGAGCTTGCTAGATTGTGGTCTACTTCCTCGACAATTTAGGTATACATCTCTAAACTCTTCAATTTACTTTACCAAACATTCATTGACACTCATGCTCACTAAAATGGGGGAAAAATGTATAGGATCGAATTTTCACCCCTCTCACAAATTCCCCTTCTACACCCTCTACTTTATAAAAATAAATCCTGATTGAGAAATTCCACATCACCTATCTACAATGAATCCACTTGGTTCTTGTACTTTTTGTTAGTGGGTAAATTTCAATTGGGGACATGCGTGCAACACACACACATCTTCGCATTGTGCTACCATCTCTGACACATTCCTACCTCTCAAATCCATAGAGATGTTACATTCTCCATTGGTGATGAACTGTAATGCCTCTACACCTTCCAGTCGACCCAAGAATGGTTCTTTCCCTCTTTTTTCTTCTTCAAATGGATATTTTTCACTATCACTTCATCTCTTTATCACTTCTAAAGCCTCTTGATCTTTCATACTCTATTGTACTCTTGAGCATTTCTTAGTGATTTGTTGCTTCATCAACTCCATTAAGAACATGTGCTACCATAGAAGCTATGATTTTGGTGTCTTGAAAGACCTCCTTCTTCACCGCTACGGTCATGTCAAATTTTCCAAATTTGTAGTCTTACATTCTCCCTTCATTGGCCTTGAGTTCCTTTGGGTGGAGATGGTATTGCTTCACTATCCTTTTTTTGTGGCTTGCTAGAGTAGAATTGTGTTTTTTGTAGTGTTCAATATTCTTCTTTTGAGAATTTCCTTTATCATGTTTCTATTTATCTTTATCTATCTGGATACGCATGGAGGTGGAAACACCAAAATGAGGGTTTGACTAAGGAAATCCCCTATAAAAACACAACATTTTTTCCTCTCTTGGTTTTGTGTAGGTACATGTATGTGACCTTCACTGTACTTTTGTAATTTTTGATCATACATATTCCAACACCCTAGAGAGACACCAGTGCATCATGTTGTCCTCCCTCATCTGTGTTGTCATCCTTAGGCAAAGACCTACTTGAGCTATATTTTACATTCCAAAAAATCACTCACTTAGCCCCATCAAATCTCTTGGGTTATTAGAGTGACAAAAGCGCTTAAGAATGCTCTTCATTCTCTATCCTTGACCTAAAACACTTTTCTAGCTTGAGGGAGATTAGGGCATCCCTCCTCTCTCAACTCTCTATGACCTAGAGCCTTGGTGTGATTGGTCCCCCTATGTCTAGGAACAAGCACAATGCCATTCTGGTAGTGGTTGACAAGTTGGAAAAAGTAGCTCACTTCATACGAGGGAATATAATTGATGGAGATCATGTAATAGCTTGAAATTTTATTCAAGAGATTTATATTGCATGGTATTCCTAAAAATATCATTTCTAATAGGGATGATAGAGTAAAATCTAGGTTTTGGGAAACCCTATTTTCTGCACTTGGAACTTAATTGAATATAATTTTTGCATATCATCCAGAAAATGATGGAAAAATAGAAAGGGTGAGCCAGGTATTAGAAGAACTACTAAGGATGTATTGTATGGATCAACAATAAAAGTGGGAGGATTACCTACCTTTGGTATATTTTTTATATAATAACTCTTATCATTCTACGATCAAGATGGCTCCATTTGAAGCATTATATGGTAGGAAGTTTCAAACTCCTATAAGTTGGGATAAGCTGGAAGATAGGATAAGCCTTGGGCTAGATATTTTATCAAAAATGGAGGAACAAGTTAGAATCATTAAGTAGAGGTTAGAAGAAGATAACAATAGGCAAAAAAAATATGTTGATTCTAAATGGGTTCCTAGGAATTTCAAAATGGGGGATATAAATTTGTTAAGAGTTAAACCTCACAAGAGCTCTATCAATTTCAGAAAGTCATCCAAACTAGCACTATGCTATGTTGGGACCATTTGAGATTCTTGAGGAAATCAACCCTATTGCATATAGGATTTCCTTGCCACCAGCTCTTTCTAGGATGCATAACGTCTTTCATGTCTCATATCTTAAGAAGTATATACCAGGCAATAACCATGTAATTGATTGGAATGATTTACAAGTGTAGGATCTAGGGGTGATAACAAACAAGCCACTCAAGGTGCTCGAAACACATAAGTTTCACTTATGTAACTGAGAGGTTTTGCAATGCAAGGTCCAATGGGATCAGTATGCAAAAGACTATTCCTAGGAAGACTATGCTAAAATGATGCAAAAGTCTCCACAAGTCTTGCTAGAATTTAAAAACTCTTGAAAAACAATAATTTTTTGTTTTTTGTTTTGTGATGTTTGATTTATGCTATGGTCATATTGATACTTAAAAATCATTAGGGACGATGATTCATAAGGGGGGGAATATGTTACACCCCATGTGTTATTACCTATTTACTATTACCTTGTTTGGTGAATTGCTTCAATAAATGTGATTTTTATTTATTTATGAATTCTAGTGGAAACATGTTGAATGAACGCTTGATTAAAATTAAATTCTTTATGATCCAGTATGTGAAATATATAATTTTAATATGACATGCATGAGAAGTATATGAATGCATTGATATGGCTAACTACTACTATGATGAACTAAGTTGAAATGCGGGAATAGGTTCAAGCCTTTGAAAGATATGGGAAGTATCAATTAGGAGAAGAACTTGGTTTGGTAAGCTTTGATTCAATCTTACTAAGCATTCACACACTCACACCCTAGTTGTTCCTAGTTGAGTCAAGCCAAT
This sequence comes from Sequoia sempervirens, assembly GCA_007258455.2. Classification (NCBI taxonomy): domain Eukaryota; kingdom Viridiplantae; phylum Streptophyta; class Pinopsida; order Cupressales; family Cupressaceae; genus Sequoia; species Sequoia sempervirens. Next base: position 62,362,785 of record VDFB02281492.1, read on the forward strand.
TAGGTAAATGGTAAGTGATCTTCAGTCTAGTTGTGTATGTTTATATTGATTTAAGATCTTATTTTGAATATTTTAATGAAGGATGAGATGAAGTCTTGAAGTTGCATTGAAGTCCTTGAGTGTTTATTTGCACATCAATGAGATATATGCATTTAATATATATATATGTATATATGTACTTTTCTTTGGTAAACTCATACATGTGAGTAAATATGTACATAAGTATATGTAGGTACACATACCTATGCATGCTCATGGATAGATTACCCATATGTATGGGAATACTGATTGGACTAAGTGATATATATATATATATATACATTCCATTTATATATGTCGATCAATGAATTACATGTGTGAGTGTTTTATAAAGATATTGAAATGGAATTACACACATACACACACACACACACACATACACACACACACACACACACACATATATATATATATTACTATTCTTTATATTTATGTATAATAATATAAATATGTTAATAAAATGTATTTGATAAACTTATGGAACAAATACATATTAATATATATATTGATATATATATATACACATATATATAATATGTATGAATAAGCTATTGATATAACTCTCAAGCACATAAATAAGCATTGATTATTATTTTTAACATTATAAATCAAAGCACATATGGTGCATAAAGTATATAGTGTGTAAAGTACATGGTGCAACATTTAGAGAAAAGAAGCCAACACATAAATTATTTAAAAACCAAGTCAAAGCATGAAATAAAACACTTAAGATATATATTATTTGTAAACTTTTTTTAAGGGTTAATGTTTTTTAAGAAACCTATAGAATATGTCAAGATTCCACCTATGAATGTGGTGCCAAGTATTAAGAGGTGGCACCATATTTACTTGAGTTTGGAATGTAAAAGAAGTCTGAATTCATATAAGTGTGAAAATAAGTGTTTAGACTCATACAAGTGTAAAATTGGAAGCATTTTATAATGGAATTCAAATTAGGAAACCTGTTCTGAGCTTGTTATCTTGAATATCAAGTTGATTCAACCATTTTCACGGTGAGGATTGTCATGTGTTGCAAACATGTGAGTGAATCATTGCATTAGGATGAAAGGTGGAAAAAATACTAACTTGCTTGTAGCCTTTCGTTGCTCTCAAATTAGTATAAATAGAGGTGATCATTCTTCCAAATGCACCACTTATCAATCTAATTACTTAAGAGTTATTCTACTACAAATTTAGTGTAAAGTGAGTTGACGGTTTGTGAGATTGAGATTTGTATTGTGGATTTATATTTGATTTGTTGAGAGATTTAGATTGAAGCTAGTAGAGGTGTTTGAGAAGTTTGTAGTAGAAGTTGCAAGAAAACTTGAGGAGAAGATTATTCAGTTGGAAGTTTTTTAAGAGGCATGTTGATTTCTACTTCTTTATTCTTATGTCAAAAATATTATTTATTTTTATTGTCAGGGTGAAAGATTATCTTTTACGTGTATGAGATTTTTGGATATGATTGCATATCATTTGGTTGTTTCTTCTTTTGTGAAACCTTAGTTTTGATATTTACTCATATAGATATGTATAGAATGATTGTAGTATTATATATGTATATATATACTACTAGTACTATACATAGATTGTTAGTACTTTACCAAGTATAGTGATACTCTAGGTGTGTAGCATAAGATAGAGTTTCTTTGAAATAATTGATTGTCATGTTAGATAATGTGAGACAAAGGGAAGGTTATTCCTAAGATTAGGATAATCCACGAGAAAGGGAATAACCTAGAATAGAATAGAATAGTAATGGTCAAAATACAAATTGAGAAATTGTAGTGGTGAATATAGATGACCTTCAATCGAAGCACTAGGTGTTGAATCTTTGGCCAAAGTAGTATAGGTAGCCACTATCTACACTATCATTTCACTATGATCCAAATACATACTAGGCTAAGAATATCATAGAATTAGAGGTTGAATTTATGGTGAGCTCTAGACATGTAGGACACATCACTATGCTCAAAAAAGGCTATTTGAAAGATGAGGTTACCCAACCAATCAATTCATCAAAGGGTAGGGCCATCTACCAACATGGTAGATGTGTGGGGGACTATAGTTCTAGTCCATAGTTCATGGAAAAGTGCTTGAGTGATGCTTCTCCTCATGCAGTTGGTGGCTAAGATTTGGGAGAACATTCTCAACCATTTGTATATATAGTTCATGTGAGCTTGTTTAAGATATGTATGTTTCATGTGTCCATCTTTATGGAAATTGTAATGTGAAATGTTATCTTGAATATATTTATGTAAAGTTAAATCTTGCTTATATCATTGGAAATGAGTTTTTATTATACAATAGAAAATTTTGGATAAAGTTATATGTCAAATGATGAATTTATTGTTGAATAGAATTTTTTTTTTTTTATTTCTCTAGATTAGATGCATAGATAATTAAATTTGAGTAAAACTTAGTAGATTTACTAGGGAGAACAAAAGGCATGTTACAATTTCCTTCAATAAGTTCTATGGACACATGCCCTTCGACTTTCTTTCCAGGTGTCTTGACACCTTGGCATCTTTATCTAAGTGTAATCATCATAAGAAGTGACCCTTATTGGCCACCCCTTGGATGAATTTAATGCTCACACTTGCAAAATACCCATCCTATGCTATTTTCTAGTGCATCATTTCCCAAAAGGCGATGTGATGAGTTGTTTGTACTTCTTCCTTATATGTTGGAATTTCCTAAAAAAGAAGGCAATTATTTCACATGAATGAGCTCTTTGGCATCAATTGAAATACCAATTTTTTGTACATTTTCATTTATCCTAAGTGAAAAATTGAAGTAGTTTAGATCATAAAGTGAGAAAGAATCAAGTTACTAAGAATTTCTCTAAGTGAAAATTTCAATGAAGTTAGTAGTTTACAATGCAAATTTCTATAAATACAAATTTTAGTGAATTTTGGAGTTTATAGTGCAAAAGTAGTGAAATTAAGTGACAGTTTCTAAAGAAATTTGAATCATTGATCATTGAAGGGACATCCTATGGTTTTGGTTATGAAGAAGCATTGCTTTTATCTTTCTTTTTTGACATTTTTAGTGACCAATCATACTCCTTGACCCCAATACCACCTAAGCCAATGTTTCCAAACACCTAGTTTCTAAACCAGATAAATCATAGGGACTCAACTTTGGTATTAGATTTTGTTGATGACATCCATGACCCAAAACCACATTCAAACCCCAATACCCTCTGCAAAGGTTCTTTTAGAAGGATGAAAAAGAGGTTAAAGGAGAGGGATCCTAAATCTCTACATGTCTAACTATGGAACAATAGTCTCCTACAATACATGGTACCTTTGGTGCATCCATGCCTTGAACTTGTGGATGCTTGTGCATTAAATTTTGATCCTCATGTTGGGGTCATTCAAGGAAAAGAGATGAGGGTTATCATCAGTGTGGAAGGTATCAAGGATATGCTATGTGTCTTGTTCGACTCAATGGTGGTGGAAAATATTTTCAAGAAGAAACTAGAATTTTATTAGGGGACGAAGAATGACCAACTCATTTTTTGCAATTATGAGATGAAGAGAGACAAGCAATAGATATAGCTACCTAAATTTCACATAGGTCTTAAGAAATTTTATTAGGACCTACAAGATGTCTTCTCAATACTAACATTCGTTTATGGCTAGCACTGAGATGATAATGTGGAAGCATTTCAAATGGGCTTGGGTTTCAAACTTTAAAGAATAAGCAACCTTTCTGGTATGATTTTGTAGATATCATTGTAGGAAACATATATAAAAAACTAAAAAATTATGACAAAGCTTACAAATTTAGGTATTCTTCTTTTTTTGCACACATTCTTTTCCACCAAAATATTGAGTTTATTAAAAGATATATGCCACTAAATATCGCCAACACATCACAAAAAAAGGAATCTAATAACCATTTAAAATCATGTGCTTTTCATTATGCATGATTACTGTATCATTTCTCACTTATTTTTTACCCCAACCCTTCAACATTTGAACTAGTAGGAAGCCATTTCTAGGCTTACAAAGGAACATGTTGCATGGATGAGGGATAGTCAACCTTTGTGTGACTATTTCTACATAGTGGATTTCATTTTTTTGTGAATGAACAAGCTTATAGAAGAGCCTTTGAGGTTGCCTACTTATGTGATGGATAGGACTCTCACCATTGAAATTGTATGACAACTATTTATAATAGATAATACATTTGGGGTGAGAAGGAGAAAAACTAAAGTTTACAAACCCTTAATCACACGAGGAGAGGTCACATTGCAGAAAAGGTAAACATATGTCATATTTGCAACCAAGTTAACTCAACTAGGCCTTTTTGTTATATGTGACCATTGGAATTATCATCTAGATGGTTATTTACCTAGCATGGGGATTTCTCTAACCCATAACCCATGACCATAATGGGATCAAAGTCACAATTCGAAGGTAGTTACCCCAAATTTATGTGTTGATTTATCATTTGTTCCATCTAAAAGACCCCCGGGGCTTTCCTTTTATACACTTCTGGTAGACACAAATTTGGTGGTCAAGATTCATAAAGCTATGTGAATGAAGTTAACACAATTGGGTTGGAGTGAGGAAAATATCATTGATTTTTGGACCTATCATTAGGAAGTGAATGATTTGAATTCCAATTATGATTCTATTCCTTTTGATAGTATATTTGATGATATATGGGATGAAGAACATGGAGAATTTTCCAAGGAGGAGGGACCCACCTCATCACTAGCACAAAGAGGAAAGGAAAAGAAAACAAAAAATACCACAAAAACTATTATCAACAAGCATAGTAGTTAGGTAGACATGAACCTAAACCCTCAAAAGGAAGCCCCAATATTCTTAAGGAGCTCAAGGTTCATCAGGTTACAAAGGTGATAGATCCATTTCACTTCCTCCCATGAAGAAAGAAAGAGGGTAAAAGTTGGACCATAGCAATGTCCAAGAAGAAGAGGAAGAAGTGACAATACTCACACAACCAGCAACAACCTCCATAATGTAGGTAAGCTTCTCTTCCCCTATTCTCTCTTCTCCTCAATTATTGGTTCCCACTATTTTTCATTCACTCCCTCCTCCATCTAAGTCTATGATCACTACTATAGTTGTTATGTGGAAGAAATAACTACCACCTCCTCCTTTGTAGTTGCTACTATCATTCCCACCATACAACAACCTCTTTTTCCTAACCCTACAACTACCTCCATCTCTACACTTGCTATCATTATTGCCTCATAAACTACATAAGCTCTTATTCCTAATCCATCATTTGCACTTATGTCTTCACTCTCGACTTTCACTATTTCGATGGTTCCTTCACCTTCCACTCCTCGTTTAGTCTCTCCAAGCACCCTACACCCTACAAAGCATTGCAAGCCAATCCTCTTTTCTTTCCTACAACCCTAGGCCTTACAATGATTTCTCCATTGAAAAAAAAAAAGGTGCTTCTCGTGTTCATATCCCTTTTGGTCTACTCATCAGTGTCACATTTATCAGATAATACATTCAGTCTCCTTTGGAGTATCAGGCCCAAATAGACTTATGGAGGAAAGCTCGAGAGGGTAGGAAGTAAAAGAGGAAATAAAAGGAAGCTCTAGCTCTAGTCACCCCAAAAATGGAATCTCATTTTGATGAAAGGTAGTACACTTTGATGATTGTAGCAATGACTCCTCTAGTCTCCAAGACTAAGGGATAGATGAAATGATATCTAGGTAGTAGGCCTTAACCCTAGAAATACCTGCCCATGCAATAAGTTAGGCCTTATGGAGAAAACATATAAGGCAGTATCAATTGACTACCTAAACATGGGCCAACACATGACGAAAAAGTAGGAAGAGTTAAAAAGTGTTAAAGACACAAAGGATAGGTTGAAAGTAGTAGCCAAGGAGAAAGATGTAGATATCACCCACCTGAGGAAAGAGTTACAAGATAAAAATGTTGGTAACAAAAGGGCATACAGTTGAGGGGGGGTGAATCAATTGTCACAAAAATTCAAAACTTATTCAACTTATTAACCTCATTCTCAGATCTAATAATTAACCATGAAAGCATAAATCATCAATACATCAAAAACACACATAACGCCAAGAATTTTTTATGTGGAAACCCTATTAGGGGAAAAAACATGGTGGAGGTCAGTCCACAAGATTATACCCTGTTAAAAGTATAATGGAAATTAAATATGGGGAATGCACATGCATTCAGGCACACTTCCTAGAGCTCACTACTCAATTACAAAGGAAGACACATTGTCTTACAAAGAGATTTAGATTACAACCATCCAAATTTTGAACTAAGAAAATTGCATCTAGTAATGCTTGATTATAGTTCCAGTTAAGCACATAAACAATTCTACACACTTCTTCACACTTTTCTCTACCTTCAAATGATATTCTCACATATAAACACAAAAAAACACTCTAGCATCCACTTGCACACTATTGCACCCTCTTCCACACTTCAATTTGAATAAACAATTGCTCATATATATATCTGTAACAAGAAATTTCATCCCTTCATGTCAGCCTCAACAAAAATAATAAAATGAATATAAACTATTGGCCCAAAACATTAAAGATTATGAATGAGAATCAACCAAGGTCAGCCATAGCATAGTGAGGACCCAAATCAACATCTCCAACAAAAAAACACTTCAATTAATTTCTCCTCGAAGATCCACAACACAATACAAACACTATGTTGGCCAAGAACAAGAAAAACATGAACACTCAAGAGAAAATCTTAGATCGCGAGCACGATGATCAATGAAGACGTGCAACAAAGATAGATCATGATCTAGAAATATCCACAAGCATTATGAATCACAAGAGAAGCATTTGTAACAACTGAACTAACTAAAATAGCATCATCTTCAATCAAGAACATCGACTAAAGCAATAGAAAAACTGTCAAAATGAGAATCTTCATAACTTGATCAAATCTTCACACAGATCTCTAAAACTCAACGTGGATAAACTAGATACACTCATAAAAAAACCCTTTAGTCCACAACCTCTGATCATCAATGTACATAACTCACCAACATACTGAACTTCACTTCACTACTAACAACCTTTAACTAATTTATTACAATTTTCTCAATATCCTCGACATATACAGCTTCAAATGAATTAATGCTTATAGTGTTGACATCAATGAAAACCACATATAAAAAACACAACCACAACATCCAAAAAAAAAATTAATGAACCTCCAAATAGAGCAAGAAGAGAAGGCTAAGTTCTGAACTAAGCTAAACCATGCATTGGCCAAGATTGATGTAGAGAAGAAAGAGATGGAGGACCTAAAATCCAAGTTGAAAACCAAAGAGAAAGAACTACAAAAAGAACATAAAGACCTCTCTGATGCCACAATTTAGAAGGAACAACTACATAAAAATATGTAAAAAGAGGAAGACATATTCAAGAAGGAGTTGGATGATGCCCAATTTTAGGCTATAAATGAAAATATGGAAAAGTAGTTAGTAAAAAAGAAACTACATGAGAAGTGTTGGACACCCAAAATATTGAGAGGGGGTGGTGAATTACTATTCTTTTAAACCACTTAAACATTTAAAAATCCAATACTTGTACCATATTCAATTACATTAATGAAAGAAAGAATGAGAACATCCAACAACATCACATAACACATGAACACCAGGATTTTTACGTGGAAAACCCTAAATGGGAAAAACCATGGTGGGGATTAGCTTACAATATATTATAACCGATTATTGTATATTATAGAAGTAATCACTACAAATGGAATCACTATCCAAGTGAGCTCACTATATAGTGAGAAAATAAAAGAGATAGAAGAGATTGTGGCACACAACCAAATTTGAACTATTACAATTGCATCTAACACATGCATGAAATATAGTTCCAATGAAGCTCAAAATACAAACTCAAAAATCTTCATAATGATCTAAATTAACACTTTTCTCTACTATGCATTTGTGTTATATTTGCATAATTTTCATCCACTAAATCTTATCACATGATATCATCATCAAAATACCCAAAAATATCTAACTTATATATCGGCTTCAACTATAACATCAATTAGGTTAGCCTAATTAGATGTAAAATACAAAAAAGTATCTTGTCAGCTCAAGATCTATCCACACATGCTTCACACCAAGATTAAAACCTTATATGGACCTAAAATATCACCTACATAATGGATTAGAACATACTTAATCTTTTCAATGCACCCAACACATTAGCTCAGCACCAATAGTGACCTAATTACATAAATTTCCAACTATACATCTACATTTGGACACATAGACCTCCAAAATTCATGCCAACTGGAATATTCACTCATCTAACACCTATCAACACCTCCATAACTCAGTAAAGCCAAAATCTAATCCATGAAGAAGTGAAAACTCACCAACACATATGCAAGTTAAACTAGAAATATCTGATACTACTATGCTAAAATTATGTTACTCATATCTTCAAAACCAAAAACCCAACCAAGATGAAATTTTAGAATTAGGTTCCTCTATCAACCAAAAAAATCATGTTAAATGTGTAGAGAAAAATATCTATTATTGAACCAATGTGGACCAAAATATTAGATCCTTTATACATAAATTGAAACTTAGTCAGTTTCTTCAATAATTGCCTTCATTGAGTCAAACCTTCTTGCAAAAATATCTCTAACAACCATCTCTACATATATTCAAGACACCCAAATTGGTTTGCACCATAGTCTTTGTGTTGAGATACAATTTTGACATCAATGAAAATACCATAATGCATAGCTATAATATACCTTGTAGTCATTCCACATGTTCATGTTGCCAACAAATACATCAATGAAATCTCCTCATTCTTCCAACAATCTATTGGCAGATGGTCAACGCTCCCCTCAGGATTCCTGAAATGGACTAACTACCTCATGTGGATCCGTTAACTTTGATAGTTTTATCGAGAATTAACAGGTTGATCTTTTGGTGCAACAACAATTGTGGGCCAACAAGTGGTATCAGAGCCAAAGGTACCAAGTTTGAATCCCCTCGGGTAACACTAAGGGGGAGTTTGTTGGAAAATGGTCAATGCTCCCCTTGGGATTCATGACATGGATTAACCGCCTCTCATGGATCTGTTAACTCTGGTAGTTGTATCAAGCATTAATAGGTTGATATTTTGGTGCAACAACAACTATGGGCCAACACAATCTCCCTCTTTGTCACTGATAGTGACATGCCAAAATATTGTCAAAAATCACTCTCCCCTTTTGACATCAAGGTAAAATGGAATATACAAAAGTTTTCTTGACATATTGAATCTGCCCCTGAAAAAAAGTGTTCATATATACAAGTTGAAAAATTGAATTGACTCCCCTTAAGAATGTTATGCATCATAACTAGACAAAAAAATTGTATCATAATTCATTGAACACCATCTGCATATATACATTGGATTCTAAAAAAAATAAATTGAAAATGCATAAATAAATAGAAATATTGTCAACTGGAGGAGGTTGACTCTTGAAGCTTTGAAACATGGACTTCACATTCTTGTTTTCCTTCCTCCCAAATCTGCTTGGCTATGCCAAGAATCCTGCATTGGTTCTCAAGCTCCATAAGGAATTCTTCTCCTTCTTCCAGAGTGTTGGGTACTGGATTAATCTTGGTAGCTTTATCAACACTTACAAGGGTGCTAGAAATATTTGTGAACTTTGAGTTCACCATATCCCTTATGTTTCCAAACTACATAATGATTTTCTCCTTTTTTCCTTGTAGTTGGAATTATTTCTCATGCAAATATTTTATTTTTGATCTTATACTTCCATCTAGGTCTTGTGTAGGATCATATGCACTGGAAGCTCTATCTGTTTGGGACTCAATTCAGTCCATTTCATCTTTGATGTTCTTTGTGGGTCTCAACCACTTCATAGAAAATTGGAATAGGGATTTAGCCTCAACCACACAAGCCTGAGAATCCTTGAGACTTTCTTGAAATTTATTGTGTGCTTGTGCACACTTCTCTATAATCTTTGGTAGTCTCTTCTCTTCCATTTTCTTGTCCATTTATTTCTCAGGTTTTTCTTTCAAACCTAAGGCATACTCTTTGAAAGAATCAATTAAAAAATGTATATTTCCCATACCAAAGATTGAATAGTCAATTTTTGCACTAAATATGGCCTCTTACAGTGTCTTCACAACTACTTCAATCATCTCTCCACTCTTTTGATGAGTTTCTATGATTTCCTTCCATACAAATACATGGAAGACATCTCCTAGTTGCAGTTTTTGGAGCGATAAGATGTTAGCAAGGTCAACATTTCCTTCTTTTATGGGTAACTATAGTAGTTTAGCGAGCACAACTAGTTGGAAATTCAATTGTATGTTCAATAAATTTTGTAGAGAATCTCTAGAGGTTCTAGAGGATTCACCTATTTCCTTTACCTCTTCCTCTACACTCTTCCCTTTTTGTTGCTCCTTAGTATTACCAATATTAACTAGTTTCTCCAATTTTTTCCTTCCCTCATCTCCAATGGCATCTTCCTTCCTCTACTCTTCTAATTTTCCTATTTCTTCATCACCATTTATTTTTTTAGTATTATTTGAAGGGATAAATGTCTTTGGTTGGCTTGTGTTCCCTCAATCTATGTATTAGTTATTGGAGGAGTAATATTATCCTCCTTAGAAACATCTTCTTCGGTAGCTACATTCATCTCAACATTATTTTCAATCTCCACATTGTCTTCTATTGTGCCCTCTACTTTTGGAGGGACATTATCTTGAGCATATTCTTCATTAGCCTCATGCTCATGTTGAGCATCATCCATCTGCATAGCATCAATTCAACATTTTATTTTACAAGCATATCTTTCTTATTCTTAGGAGTCATCCCCAACTTTTTTTCTAGCTCAGCTACCTTTTCAATACTCTCTTTCTTGAGCCTCTCGAGATCATTTTGATTTCTTCCCATAAGGGTTCTCACCCTTTGTTTTGAACTGAGTTCTTTATTGAATAGTGTGGCCTTATTCTCCTCAAATAAGGGAGAACTTATCTTTTCTAATGCATAGGCCTTCAATTTTTCCTCTTGTTCTATTGCTTCTTGTCTCCTTTCAATCAAAAAAAATCCATAGCTCCATAGATAGTTGTTTCTCTGTATTTGTCATGTCAACTTCAAGAACAATGATATATTTTACAATAGCTTCTACTATGGTGGCCTTATCCACCTCATCAAATTCATTATATAATGCTACAATATTCACTAACATGTCATTTTGTACAATACTATTAAAGAGTGCATCATTTAATTTATTGGACTATGTGATCTTACTAGATTCTTTTTCTTTTGCTTCTTTTTTTCTAGTGTCCTCTTTTTTCCTCCTACCTTCTTTTCTTGTATATGAATTTAGTAATTTTTTTCCTTTTCCTTTTCCATCTTAGCCTCATTATATGTATCAATGATATCATTTATTTTCCTTTTTATACCCATTTCACCTTGTGAAGCTTCACCTTTTCTTTTCTGGATTAGTTGCAGCCCTTCTTCTTCTTCCTCTTCATCTTCAACATTCACACCCAAATATTGATCTCCGGTAGCTTTTATCTTCACCCTTCTCACATATCTAGTTGAGTGTGCTACCAAAGTAAATTTTTCCTTCTCGGACCTCTTGGCTTGTTTCACTAAAGAGGACTTCTTCTTCACCGAAGCACTAGTCTACTTTACAAGAGAATTAGTCTCCTTCCTCTTAGTTCCACTTGGTGAGGTAGTAGTCCTAGAGGACTTCTAAGTATCTAGAGGAGTGTTAGTTGTTCTATCAAATTTCTCTAAGGAAGCTAAGGTAGCAGAACAACTTCTTACACTAATATTGAGAGGAGAAAAATGAATTTTAATATAGATCTTTAACAGTTACAAAAACTTAAACAAAAATATCATGCATACCACAACACAATGATTTACGTGGGGGAAAACCCTTTCAGGAGAAAAAAACCACACTCCAAAAGCTACCCAATATATTATTTAGAAATCAAAAGATTACAATATACTTGCAAAGAAAGATTCTCATAGGAGTATCACCAAAAAATATCAAGAGACAACATGATTGCTATTAGACTCTCATAATACACCATGTCTACATATATCCCAGTCGCTTCTAACAAGATTTTTGAAACCTTCTAGAATTAGGGTTTTACAAGGTCATTTTTTATTTGACGTGTTAACAAAAAGATCTTGATGTTTCAATAGGAAAAAACCTTGACATGTCAATGAGAAAACCTTAACGCATCAAAAAAAAAAGAATTTGGGGGATGCCCTGAACCCCATATATTGTTATGTGCATACAATATTTGCATGATTAGTCACTGCATACCAACATACATCCTATCAAAAATAAACCATATATAATTGCAAGGTTGAGACACATTTTCCCAACAATCTCCTCACACTTTATGAGCTTCTTGGAGCTCTGTCCATTGCTCTTGCTTGTTCCACTAGCTCTTTTGTGAGGCCCATGGCCTCTACAAACTATGGAGTCATATTTTCAACTTTCTTCTTTATTTGTGGCTTCCTTTGCTCCATATGCACCTCCATATATTTTTATTCATAGGTTCCATATCTTCCTTCTATGGCATCCTTAGGTTTTCTAAGCATGTAATTTTTGGATGCCATGATCTCATCCTTAGTAATCTCATATCCATTTTTTGGATCCACATTGTTCTTGGCTCTACTTTTTGTATGGTGCATTCATCTTTGGAAACCATGAAGATGATATCCTTATTGTACATCTCAACCATCTTCCATAGGAATATCTCCCTCTCTTGCATCCTCTTTTTAAAAACTATAAAGAATTCCACAAGGGAATCTTCCTATGCCTTTCAATCTCCTAGACCTCTTAAGAAGTCTCTAATTTGATGAACAATTGGTCTTCCTTTCAACCATACTACACTTTTTGTGCTAGGGAGTTCTTTCATAAAGTAAAATAATAAACACAAAACTAAAGTTCCATACTTTAAGGGATGTATGGTATCCTTTTATTTTCTGTAGATTCCCCATGAGTTGTTGCCTCAATAATTCACATAGGTAATAATTTTCACCTTTCTCCACCATCTCATAAGCAATGTTAATGATGGTGGTAGATGCAAAATTCTCCTTGTTGTAGAAATACAACTTGTATCCTATCATCATGGAGGCATACTTTATAGCAAGATTCCTTATTTCTTTGATGGTCAAAGACCTCCTTTCATATTTTTCTCCTCTTCACTCAATTATAGTCTTATTCTTAATAGATTTGAGTATCAAAATGGATTTGGTGGCACACAACCCTATAGCTTCCCTAGTAACCTCCTCTGTGACCAGTTTGGGAATATCCATTCATACAAATTTATCGTGGATGCAGCTCAAATAAATCCTTATCCAAGCATATTCAAGGAAAAAGTTAGGAAGCCCTTGCCAGATGTTAAGCCCCATAGCAACCAGATTATGATATTTCAGCTTCAATGCAAGGTTGTCAATAGTAAGTTCCTTTATCCACACATATCCCATTTTGGAATGGTCATATTCTTCAAGATTTTCATGAATATATATTCTTGTGTCCTCTATGTGTAGGACTTCATACAAAACCTTCAAGAAAACACCTTTCAGATAAACCTTGGCAGATTTGTTAGGATGCTTCTTAAATTTTGGTAGTGGTCTCTTAGATACATCAAGAACCCTCGATGTAGCTATTTCAATAGTTTATAACTTTCTTTCAAAGAAATTTTTGAAGACTAGGGGGAAAAAGTCCATAAATACCTTTCACTTCAATTTTTGACTAAGGTTTCATTTGTACTCCAACTCAATCACCTCGGTCACTCCAATTTGATTCTTCATAGCTCTGTTCTTTCTCAAATGCTCTCCTTTGCTTCAAAAATTTGAATGCTATGAGAGCGAAAAAATGCATGATTCTATGGAGTAAGAACCACCATTTTAACCCACATCAATAGAGCCATTCTAATTAAAAGAAAAACCAGAAATACAAATCTAAACTACAGAAACAAAATAATTCTTTTAAAAGAAATCAATCTCTATTGTCTCCCTATCACCAAGATCTTTGTTTATGCATTTGCTCTCAGATTTTTATGAGCACAAAATGCAATAAAGAGGCTATGGTGAATGAGAAATGCAATCAATATGCAAAGATGATATGAGTATGTAAATTTGTGAGAAAAAATTGTGAGAGCCAAAATGAGAAGGAAATCCCATTTTAAATAGGAGTTCCCTAAAGATGGAGAGGGGTTGAAGATGAAATGTGGGATAAAAGATGTGAGAGATGGAAATGCCATTATCCCACATTGTTGGGTTAAATGTTATGGATGAGAATGAAAGTGATAAAGGGTTATTAGATTAAAATGTACCTAAATGATTAAAGATGCTTTACTAAAATGCAATATTTCATGAATGATTTATGCAAATGATAATTAGTTTATTATGAAATAATAATCAATGACTATGATAATTGATTTATTAATGGAGATGAATATGAAACAATTATGGATGATAATGATAATTGATTTAATATGGAAATGATGTTTATGAATTATTATGCAAATGGATTATGAATGATTATGATTTATTATGCAAACAGGTATGAATGATAGTGCAAATGGACATGAACGTTAATGCAATGGATATTGAATGAGCATGAGATGGTTCAATGATTTGATGAAATGCATGAATGGAAGAAAGTATTGAATGAATTGATTAAGTAAATAATAATATCTATTTAATCAATAGATGAATATCATTACGATTGTGGGGACAAATTTGAGTGCCTACATTTTTCCCCTCTTTGAGACAATGCAACTTGTTGCATTGTTTCAAAGAAAAAGATTGATCAACTGATACATGCCCCAAAGATATCTTGGTAAGGATTATGATAAGAATGATACGCCCCCTTGAGAGATTGATCGAATAGATTGTAAGAAGATTAATCTCTTGATAGATGTCTAGAAATTGATTAGATACCTGATATTGCCCAAGTGATAAAGCAGTGATGTAAATTTTGATGAAAATGCACAGTTGATGGGCGTAACTGAACAATTGATGGAAATGATTAGTATAGCCAAGTTGATGAGCTAATGAAGCTAATTGAGCTGATTAAGCTGATTGAGAATGATGCTTACGCAAGACAAGCTAATGCAATGATTGATTGACTGGTGAAGGGGACATGAGATTTCGAGAAGCAAGTCGATTGATTAGAGATTCGATTCAAGGGACATATATCAATTGTATAAAGTAATCGATTGATTTCTCTGCGACAAGAAAGATGAAGAAAATGAAATGCAAGAAATCATGGTAGATGGAAGAAAATGAAGGTGATGAAGCCTCTTGTGCCTTTTAAGTGCTTTTATCATCACTGAGCTTATTAAGTCACAAATTAGTATAAGCGTCTAGATAACATGAACATATAGATGACCTGAATACTATTTGCATTTTTTTATTTAGTAATGAAGTATAAGCATCTAGGTATAAAGACCTTAGATGACCTAAATACTTATTGCATGGAAGACACTATCAGACAAGGAATGCTCTCATCCACATTAGACTCATAGGTCCTCGATGGTTTTAGACAACCATGTCCTAAGATGAGTCATCTTGTGAATAAGAAACAATCCACAAACAAATGAACATGCCCCATCCTTGCCTCTCTAGTCAAAGACATCCTGAAGAAGCTAAAAGACATGTCACCAAAGATAAAATCATAAAATAAGCAAAGATCAACAAACAAACAGGGGTTCTAGCTCCATGTAGAACTTATTCTTGTTACAGTTTATGTGTTTGGTTGGATTTGTAAGATGGGTTGATATATATGTTATAATGTTTGCTTGATTGTCAACACTTGCATGTTTTGATTTTGTTGAAGTTCAAAGTTGTGTGGTGATCTAAAAGTGTCACGTTTTTTGGAATTTTTTATTTTTTTGGGATTCTTGGAATATTTTTTTTTTGGATTTTGGAATATTTTATTTTTAAAATTTTTTTGCATTTCTTTTAGGACATTTTATGTTTTTTGGATTATTTCAGGACATTTTGTGAATTTTTTTTTTGGATTATTTCAGGTCATTTTATTATTTTTTTTGGATTTTTTCAAGACATTTTATGATTTTTTTTGGATTATTTCAGGTCATTTTATGATTTTTTTTGGATTATTTCAGGACATTTTATGATTTTTTTGGATTATTTTAGGTCATTTTATTTATTTATTTTGGATTATTTCAAGACATTTTATGATTTTTTTTGGATTATTTCAGGTTATTTTATGATTTTTTTAGATTATTTCAAGAAATTTTATGATTTTTTTGGATTATTTGAGGACATTTTATGATTTTTTTGGATTATTTGAGGAAATTTTATGATTTTTTTGGATTATTTCAAGACATTTTATGATTTTTTTGGATTATTTGACGACATTTTATGATTTTTTTGGATTAGTTGAGGACATTTTATGATTTTTTTGGATTATTTGAGGACATTTTATGATTTTTTTGGATTATTTGAGGACATTTTATGATTTTTTTGGATTATTTTAGGACATTTTTTAGATTATTTTAGGTCATTTTATGATTTTTTTGGATTATTTGAGGACATTTTATGATTTTTTTGGATTATTTGAGGACATTTTATGATTTTTTTGGATTATTTTAGGACATTTTTTAGATTATTTCAGGTCATTTTATGATTTTTTTGGATTATTTAAGGACATTTTATGACGGAAATAAACGAGCAGATAGACAAAGAGGGTAGTTTCTCTGACCACGAGATGCTCAGTATCTTAACCCACAGCTAAGGGTAAGGAGATGCCCCAGTGAGGGATAGGACCAACCTAGTATGCGTGGCATAGCGAGTGAGCAAGGGGAATGTCGAACAATTCACAAGCCATGGGGAGTATGAAAAGGTCATTATGAAGTGGATGATGAATGAAAATGGAATGAAAAGATCAAGTAGAGCTCCAAAGGAAAGAGAAGCGAAGCCTCTACACATGGCGCTGATTTTTTGGTTTACACCATGGTACTTGCTCAAGGCACCACCGAAGTGGTTTTTACTATTGAACGAATGGATTTCTCTTCCTTTCTTTTTTGTATTTTTTTTAGGACATTTTTTTCCCTTTTTTTTGTATTTTTTTAGGACTTTGAAAAGATTTCCCTCTAAATAATTTAGGTATAAAACTTGTGAATGTGCATACTGTTGATGGGATCACTAAGAAATTCACCTTTTGGAGTAGATAACTTGTTTGCCCCAGATCCATACATAGCAGTGGTAATGTATGGACCCAACCAGTTAGGCTCAAATTTACCCTTCTTTTCTCTATCTTGTTGAGTGTGAGGATTTTCATGAAGAACAAGATCCCCAACCTCAAATGTACGTGGTTTCACTTTCTGATTATAGCTTTAACACATCCGTTGCTGGTATGCTCTAAGATTATTAAAAATAGTTTGTCTGCATTCATCCAACAATTCCAACTCCTACAAACGAGAAAATCAGTATTCTTCATCACTGATTTGATTGCACAAAGAGACACGCAAAGAGGGAAACTTGACCTCGATGGGCAAGATGGCTTTAGAGCCATAGACAAGGGCATATGGGGTAGCACCTATGGGAGTGTGAACACTCATGCGATAAGCCCGCAGTGTAGGATTCAATTGAATATGCCAATCTCGACCAGCTTCATTGACTGTCTTTTTAAGAATTTTGAGAATGGTTTTATTAGAAGCCTCAGCCTGGCCATTACCTTGAGGATAGTAAGGTGTGGTAAAATGATGTTGTATATGGAATTTCTCTCAGAGTTCACGAACATCCTAAATTTTGAATGGACGACCATTATCTGTGATGATGGATAGTGGAACCCCATAATGACAGATGATGTAGTTCAGTAGGAAGGTGGTTATTTGTTTTCCAGTGATATGAGTGAGAGGAACAACTTCAATCCATTTCGTGAAATAGTTAGTGGCAACGAGAATGAACTTATGACCATTGGATGAAGGTGGATGGATCTTTCCCATGAGATCGAGTCCCCATTGATAAAAGGGACATGGTGTAGAAAGAGATTGCAATTCCTGTGCAGGAGCATGTATCAAGTCTACATGTTTTTGACACTGCTTGCATTTTTTAACAAACTGATAAGCATCCTTTTCTATTGTAGGCCAATAATAACCCATACGCAAGAGTTTCTTGGCTAAGGTAGGACCGCTAGAATGTGCCCCACATATACCTTCATGTACTTCTTGTAAAGCAATTTTCACCTCATCGTGCTCAAGACATTTGAGTAAAGTACCATTGAGACCTCAATGGTAAAGGGTATCAGCTAAGATCACATAGCAGGAAGCTTGACGGATAAAGGTTTTATGGGATTTATTAGATAGGTTTGATGGCAAGGTGTTATTTTGAAGATAGGTATAAATATCCCCATACCATTGGGAATTAGGACCAACAATGAGACAAATCATTTTAGATTGTGGTATATTGTAAGCAAGTTCCAAAAGAGGCTCCACTAGGAACTCATAGTAAGTGGCATTACTTGGCATTTCTACAAGTGAACCAATTGTTGCCATTGCATCAGCAGCTCTATTGTTATCTCGGGGAATCTGCTCAAAAGAGATTGATGTGAAATAGGCCTTGAAGTCATCCACCATTCTCTTGTAAGGCATCAATTTTTCATCTTTTGTTTTATAGTCATCATTAACTTGTCTTATCACTAGCTGAGAGTCACCAAGAACATGCAACTCAAGGATCTTCCATTGCACAGCTATAGGAAGCCCAAAAAGAAATGTCTCATATTCTGCAATATTGTTGGTACATGGAAATTGTATCTTATAAGCTTTAGATATACAATCCCCTTACGGAGTGATAAAAAGAATTCCAGTGCTAGAACCACCTTGTGTGAAGGAGCCATCAAAATATAAAGTCCATAGATGTGTAGATTCCATGTTGAAGATTGATTCATCAAGAAAATTTATAATAAGAGGATGATCATCTGTCATAGGAGCATTGGCGAGTTGATCTACGATAGCTTGTCCTTTGATTGCTTTTCTTTCTATGTACTCAATATCAAACTCATTAAGAATCATCACCCATTTAGCTAATCGTCTTGTGAGTGTTGCTTTGTTCAAGATGTACTTAAGAGGATCAATTTTTACAATGAGCTTTTTCTAGTGTGTAAGCATGTAATGTCTCAGCTTCTGTGATGCAAAAACTACAGCAAGGCATGCTCTTTCAATAGGACTATAATTAAGCTCATATCCCACTAGAGTACGAATGATGTAATAGATTGCACATTCCTTTCCTTCAGAGTCATGTTGTTCCAAAAGTGCCCCCAGTGCTGTGGTGGTTGTGGATATATATAGAAGTAAAGGCTTGTCATCTGTAAGAGGTACTAATACTGGTGGTGTCATAAGATATTCTTTGATTTTCCAAAAAGATTTTTCACACTTGTCGTCCCATCTAAATGAAACATTCTTGTGTAACAGATGCTAAAAGGGTTGACATTTATTTGCAAGTTGTGCTATAAAACGATGGATAGACTGAAGTTTTCCTTGTAATGATCTCAACTATCTGATATTCTTAGGCAGAGGAATTTCAAGTATAGCCTTTATTTTTGTAGGATTATCTTCAATTCCTTTAGATGATACAATGTATCCAAGGAGTTTACTAGAGGTTACCCAAAAGGCACATTTTTTTGGATTCAATTAGACCTTGTATTGTTCTAATCTTGTGAATATTTTATCCATGATCTCTAGATGTCCCGCTCTAGTGTAGGATTTTCCCAACAAATCATCTACATAGTCTTCCAAATAGTTATGCATCATGTCATGAAAGATAGTGGTCATTGCACATTGGTAGGTAGCTTCGGCATTCTTCAACCCAAAGGGCATGACATTCCAACAGAAGGTTCCCCAAGGACAAGTGAATGTTGTCTTAATTTTATCTTTAGGAGCAATTTTAATCTGATTGTAGCCTAAGAAACTGTCCATGAGGGATAACATTTCGTGCCCTGCTATCAAATCCACTATCATGTCAATGTTTGGAAGTGGACAGTCATCCTTAGGACAAGCTTTGTTTAAATCTCTAAAATATGTGCAAACTCAGATGCCCCCATCAGGCTTTGAAACTAGTACTAAATTTTAAATCCAATCAGCATAGTCAACAGGTCTGATAAATCCCACATCTAGCAACTTTTGTAATTTAGCTTTTACCAATATAGCAATGTGTGGGTGCATTTTTCTCAACTTTTGTTTAACAGGTTTTTCCCCCGGTGGCAAAGACAAGTGATGCATTACTAGATCTGGATCAAGTCCTGGCATATCTGCATATGACCATGAAAAGTTAACTTGTCTTTCCTTGTAAAAATGTATATGCTCTGTTCTCTCTTCAGGTGTTAATGATTCTGCTAAATGAATTATCTTTGGTTTTTCTTTTGTGCCCAGATTTGTTGGTATTGTCTTCTCCACCAACATAGATTATTTTTCATGATATACTGCTAAGGGAAGTGTGTCAATTCTTCCATCCTTGGGTGCCTCAGAGAGGTTTTCACCCTTGGATACATCATTTATTTTTACTTTTGTGGAGTCTAATAGCGCCGCAGAGCAGTTTTCACTAGAAGACCTATTTATATTTTCAATAATTTTGCAACTGAGAGGATTGGCACTCCCCCCAAAATAAGTAGTACTATTGAGTTCTATGATGAATCCTGCTTTATGATCCTCAAAAGGTGTGTTTTCTTGTGCTCCTAGAAATTTTATGATTGCCTCATCATTTTCAAATACATCCAGGTGTGGTGGTCCCTTCTGATCGAAATCAATAAGTTCAAGGTGAACCAAGGGTAAAGAATCATGATTCAAGTCAATATTTTGAATGGATTCAAGGGTACAAATATTATGATCGAGTTCATGGGTAGGGACACTATCATAGTCATAAATGTCAATGAAGTCATCGATGGCACTTTCCTCATTTTTCTATGTAGCATTAGAGGACTCTCCTTCCTTACTTGAAGCACACGCAGTACTCAAGGTCTTATCTTTCTGTGCATCATATCCTAAACCAGGGACTTTTTGCGTATGAGTAGGTTGTATTGGTTCCAAGATACCCTATTTCTGTAAGCTGAGAGGACTTTTACCATCATATCCCATTTGTTTAATAATATCAAATCCTTTACCATATTGTTCAACAGGTATCTTTATTTCAATCTGTTCTTTTTATGTATCTTCATCTTTGTATAACCAGTGTAGGAGATTAGCTTCTTCTATTTCATTATAAAGGGATCCCCATTTTTTGAAAGTAGTTGATTTAAAAATCATTGTAGTATTTGCATCTAATCTGGTATTAGTCATTTGTGGTTTGCCATAGGTGTGGGGAGATAAAGGTAGCTTTCCAATGCAAAGGGCACGATTCAAGGTATATTCTCCTACTCCTTGTTTTGTTACCTGTATTTTGATCTCGGTTGCATTGGATTTTGAGGAAGATGCTTTTAAGGACTCAGGATCAACATATGCTTGGGAAGGAAATGCTTCACAGTTACTTGGGATTGTGATTTCAATTTTAGGGCTTAGATTATGGCAATACATGAAAGGGTTTGGATCTCCTCGTATTGTGATTTCAACACCATTGTGGAGGAATTTAATGCACTGGTGGTATGTAGAAGGTACTACTTGCATTGCATGAATCCAAGGTCTTCCAATGAGGATATTATAGGTTAGTGGGAGATCAAGGACTTGGAAAACCACATCCTTTACTACAGGACCAATTCTAATTGGTAGAGTAACTGATCATTTAGATGAGCGTTCCTCTTCATCATATGCCTTTATGGTAATCTTTTTACTTGGATCAACTGCATTTTCAGAGAACCCTAATTTTTTGATCAATTCTTGAGTACAAATATTAAGTCCCGCTCCTCCATCTATCAAAACTCACTTGATCTTAACATTATGGATGAGGACGTTAATGTGTAAAGCTACATTATGTGGTTGTCGAAGGGATGAATCATCATTTTCAATAAAAGTGAGAGTATGAGGAGAGGTGATGTGTCCCACCATAGCTTGGAATTGATTTACATGTAGGTCTGTAGGCACTGTAGTAGTAGCAAGCGCTTTATCTAAGATAGCTTTATGCTTAGGAGATAGGCGTAGCAGCTCAAGTATAGAAATTTGTGCAGGTGTTTTTCCTAAGTGTTCTATGAGGTTGTATTGCAAAGTGGGTGGAGTAGGTTTTGCATTAGGACCATTAAGGGTAACAGTTCCTTTGTGGGTAGTAACCTTGCAATCAGGTTCTTTTCCTTTTATGATGAAAGTGTTGACATGATTATTGACCTCACTGATGTTATGTATGGTATAATCATACTTAGAAGTAGTATAGTTTACACCATCGCGAAATTCAAGAGCCTTTCCTTTATCCTTGTCATGCTTAGGGAAATGGTTTTTAAACAACTCACGATCAGAGTTACCAAAAGGAGTGTGTCTGTCAACTGCTATCTTACCGTTATCAATAAGGTCTTGTATTAAATGTCAAAGTTTATTGTAGCTATTTGTCTTATGTCCTTTGTGTCTATGATAGTGGCAAATGATCTTCATTTCGCCATGGGGCTTTGACTTGTGGATTATATTCCTTGATTTTGTGTAATGTTATAATATTGGTTTCAAGAAGTTCTTTTAATGCAGATTCAAGTGATTGTCCCAATGGTGTAAAATTTCATTTAGGGAAACTTCTCTATTTTTCTTTTCCTTTATCTAAAGATGGACCTTTGAGATTGTAAACAAGCGATGATGTTTTAGTTTTTTTTGTATCAACAACTCCATCATTGACTATATTCTTGTTCTTAACCCAAAAAGGGGTCTTGTTGTTTGAATTTTATTTTTGATCTTTTTCATTATTAATTTTAATAGTTCCATCATCGATGAGGGTTTGTTCAATTTGAAATCCCATTTCTATGGCTTCATCAAAGGAGTCCAAGCATTTGAGGTGAAGTTCCCTTCCAATTTCTTTGTTCAAATTTTGACAAAAGAGGTCAACCAATTCTTGATCAGGAATGGAATAATGCAAGCATTTTGTTAAATGTCTCCATCTTTGTAAAAATGACACAAAAGATTCACCTTGTCTTTGTTTGGTGTTGAAAAGGTGTGTCATTGTCACTTTAAGGTCACAATTGAAACTATAATTAGAGAGAAATCTATCAGCCAATTCTTGAAAATATTTGATGGTCAGGGGTAATCGTGAAAACCATTCCATAGCCTCTCCTCCTAGAAAAGGAGGAAATAATCTCATAAGGTATGTTTCATCAACTGCAAATTCCATTGTAGTGGCACAAAATTGTCTTAAGTGGTTCTTAGGATCTCCTTTTCCATTATATTTTTCAAGTTTTGGTATGCCCCAATGGTTAGGAAAAGGTGGCATTGGTATGCTTGGATCGAAGGGATAAGGACATATGTCTTCAATGGAGAACTTGTGAGTTGATGTTTTATTGTTCTTGAGAGTATCCAATTCTTGTCTTAATGTTCTAAGCTCATCCAAAATAGGATTATTTGTAGGTGCAGGTTTTGATGTCTTTGAAGATCACTTGTAACCAGGTTGTAGATAAAAGGGTATATGATCTTTGATCCTACCATCATTTTTTTTGGGATTCTTAGATTCACTAGATTTAGGTTGGTCATTCATTGTGAGTAATGATATGTCAAAATCAGGAGGCATTTTGATTCCTTCATCAGCAAGGGTCTTGAAGTATTGTTGTGGTTATGTTTGACCACCTCTGTAAGAAGTTTAGTGAACCTATTATCATTAAGAGCTTCATTTATGGTGGATTTTGTTATTTCTTCACTATTAGTTTCACTTGTTTCACTAGTTGCAACACTAATGTGATCTTCCCCATCAAAGTCTTTTCCCCAAGGGTTCCCTTCTTCTTGAAACATTTTTTCTCTTGTTCTTGGCGTCATAGGTGATTTGTTCTGATTTTCAATCCAAGGTAATTTATATGACCTAAGACTAGGATGTAAATGAAAAGGATATGATTCTAAGATGGGATATGAAAATGGTATGGTATGATTATGACAAGCTAAGAATGCAAGAGCTCAAAGGAAACTTTAGGTTTGAAGTTGGTTATGATGTAAAGGCTTTACTTGTGCTATGATGGATAGACACAAGGACTAAAGATCAAGAGAGGGTATGTAGGAGATGATGGAATCTAAAAGGATTTCCCTACTCAAGGATGATGGTATGTTTCCCTAACTCAAGGATGGTGAATCTCAAGTGATGCAAGTGATAGATAGCCAATAGTTTGATTTCAAGACCTAGGAAGAGTAGCCTAAGTGCAAGCTAAAGGTTTTATTTGATCGATGATGAATATGCAAAGGGTTAAATTCTTAGAAAATGCAAAGATTAGGTGAGATGGTCTTGATATGCAAAAGGGGTTGAACATGAAAGAACTAGGTGGAATGATATATGTATGCAAGGACTATGTAATGTGACCTATGTATGCAAGACTAGGAACATGAAAGAACTAGGATGAAAGGGATATGAATATGTAAGGACCATGAATATGCAAGGGCTAGGTGAAATGCAAGGATTGAAAGATCAAAACTGAAGGATGATGACCCCAAGAAATCTAAGTGATAGGTTCACGTGGGATGTTTATGTTGTTGGACCTTTTGAGGTTTGCAAAGTTTGAGATGTTGCAATTTTCTCGGTGTGATGTTTGTTTGAGGTCGATTGTTTGTGTTCAGATTTGTGAATGTGGTGAATACTATTTGAAAATCTAGAAAACACTTGACAAGCATGATGTTTTGGTGTATGCAAACGCACATGCACAATCATAATAGGCCAATAGTCCAAGGGTTTGTATACTTGATATAGCCCACCGATATACCCCAGATTGGTGCTAAACACTTTTCCTTCTCGAGAGTGGATAGCTTAGAATTATGGTGGCACTGGCTCCCCTCCATGGCTCATTAACGTCATTCGAGCACACCAACTTTGGATTCTTGGGTAGTCACTTCCCAAGAATTGCTATCTCTACTCAAGGGGATCAATATTGAGTGTCTTCGGGCATGATACTATACCCCGCACTATACCAAGCAACGGCTAAAAAATGGTTGGCTTCTAAAACAATAGGTGTGTAGTAAGGGCATTATGTTCGTAGGGCATTATCCATGTGGTGAGAGTCCCCTTTCAAATCCATCTCGTCAGAACCATATGTGTGATTCTTGGGCTTTCCACAAGAATCCACTTTTATATACTGGCTGGAAGTCCCTCGGGTTTAGGGTGCTACCGGTCTGAGTTGTCCTAGGGTGAGTACTTTTTCCTACCAGAACAGGCCCAAGTTTTAGAGTCAATAACCATTTCTCTTGCACGCAGGATCGCACAAGTGCGCAAAGGGAGAGGATACTTTGATTATTAAATCAGGGTGACACATAAAATAGATGGGTCTGGTTTCTTATCACCAAGTTTTGCACAAGGTGAGAGCATACTCCCTACCATCTCAAGAACAACAAATAGTGTTCATTGACCCCCTAGTTAAGTCTATGTGGAAGAAGACAATTGTTCATTTTTAATGCACCAATTGAAGTGTTTTCTAATCTAAAAGACAACTAGTTTCAAAATCATGTCTTCAATGACCGTCCTGGATCAAATTCTCATTAGTAGTTTCATGCATCCTTTCTTTGACAAGCGTATGTTTTAATTTCAAATCTCTGTCAAATGATCCTGCAGTAAAAACAAACTAAATTAGGCTTGAAATCTAAATGAAACTAAAACATAAAAAAGACATTAATCTAATTAATCAAAATTTAGACTAATTTAAATCTAAAACTTAATCTAATACTAAAATTAAATCTAAAATAAAATTAGTCAAATCTAATTAAATCTACCATAAAAAACTAATTCAAAACCTAAATTAAAATCTAGTTTTAAAAAAAAAATAGAATATAATCTAAAACTAAACTCTAATTCAAATCTAATGTTATATTCTAATTTAAAAGCTAAATCTAATTCAATTTAAGTCTAATTAGAATCTAAATTAAAATTAATTCTAATTTAAATCTAAATTAATTCTAAATATAAAATTAAATTAAATTAAAAATTAAGATCTAAATCTAAAACCAAGTCTAAAATCTAAATTTAAAATTCAATTAAAAGTTAAATTTTAAATCTAATAAATAAAAACTAGATTTTAAATCTAATCTAAATCTAAACTACATTTAATTTTAAACTAAAATTAAATCTAAATCTAAGCAAATTAGAAAAAGTTAAGAAAATTTAAATTTAAAATTAGATCTCACTAGATTAGAAATAATCTACAATAGAAAAATCTAAACTCACATCTAAAACTAAATCTAAATATCTAAATTAAATAAAAATTAGAAAATTCTAAATTTAAATCTGAATCTAAACTAGAATTAAACTAAAAATCCAATCTAATTTAATCTAAAATTAGGCTCACACAAAAAAAACTAATCGAATTTAAATTAACTAACAAAAAAAAACTTAATCTAATTTAAAGCTGAACAAAACTAAAAATAAAAAAACACCTCTAGTAGTCATTATTTCAGGATATATCCAAAATATCCAAGCTATGATTGCAAAATATATTCAAAATGGCCAGCATGAGTGAAGGGTGCGTCCAAAATGGGAAGGTCTTTGTTTGCTGCAAACTCTGATCTTGCAGAAAATATTAGGTGCCCACAAAATCTGAATTTTTAATTGCTGCAAAATCTGATAAATTCTGAATTTTTAATTGCTACAAAATATGATAAACATTCAATTCTTATCAAAAGAAAATGTCAAACCCATGAAAGTTTGTCTGCAGCCATAGAAAGATATCCAACACTGATGTTGAAACATAAATGAATCAAAACTAAATATTTGACTGCCACAATCTGAAATTTGATATTTCCATACTTAAACAGTAATCCTTTAGACGTGTGATCTTTATGAGCAGATTATTCTCTGAGAATGCATTTTGGCTGAAACATATGTAGATGCAATGCCTTGTTTAATAGACCAATGTCCCATCCAAAGCAAACAAACTATTTAAGACATGCATATAAATAAAGAAGCATGGCGGCTATAAAGGTAGACTTCTTAGCCATAATTTGTGAGCACCCAAATGCGAGATTTCAGAATAGAGCGTGGATATTTATCAAAGCATAAAAGAGGATTTTATTCAGATGTTTCAGTTGCAAATACTCCTGTAGAATGTATATAAAATGGAAAAGCATAGATTCATAAACAAAATATTTTAAGCATATTTAATGCAAAACATTTGTGAATGCTATTAGCAAAAATGTTGCCAACAATCAGCCTTATTAATAGCAAATGATATTTTCAGTAGGAGATGATATTTTTCACATCGGGTTCACTAGAATGTGAGAGCTAAAAAATGCATGATTCTATGGAGTAAGAACCACCATTTTAACCCACATCAATAGAGCCATTCTAATTAAAAGAAAAACCAGAAATACAAATCTAAACTACAGAGACAAAATAATTATTTTAAAATAAATCAATCTCCATTGTCTCCCTATCACCAATATCTTTGTTTATGCATTTGCTCTCAGATTTTTATGAGCACAAAATGCAATCAAGATGCAAATATGATATGAGTATGTAAATTTGTGAGAAAAATTTGTGAGAGCCAAAATGAGAGGGAAATCCCATTTTAAATAGGAGTTCCCTGAAGATGGAGAGGGGTTGAAGATGAAATGTGGGATAAAATATGTGAGAGAAGGAAATTCCATTATCCCACATTGTTGGGTTAAATGTTATGGATGAGAATGAAAGTGATAAAGGGTTATTAGATTAAAATGTACCTAAATGATTAAGTATGAATAAAATGATTAAAGATGCTTTACTAAAATGCAATATTTCATGCATAATTTATGCAAATGATATGATTAATATGCAAGTTATGATAATTAGTTTATTATGAAATAATAATCAATGACTATGATAATTGATTTATTAATGGAGATGAATATGAAACAATTATGGATGATAATGATAATTGATTTAATATGGAAATGATGTTTATGAATTATTATGCAAATGGATTATGAATGATTATGATTTATTATGGAAATGGGTATGAATGATAGTACAAATGGACATGAAAATTAATGCAATGGATATTGAACAAGCATGAGATGGTTCAATGATTTGATGAAATGCATGAATAGAAGAAAGTATTGAATGAATTGATTAAGTAAATAATAATATCTATTTAATCAATAGACGAATATCATTACGATTGTGAGGAAAATTTTGAGTGTCTACAAATGCAAATGAGCTTTTGTTAAGTGAGATCACTTATAAGCCTTTTGATGTGGCCTAATTTGTATTGAATTCTTCAAACAATAAAGATGGAAAACCTAGGTTGTATGCACAACCAACTTCAAATGCTCCAGAAAATTTTGCATGATGATATTTTCTACTAGAATTTTCTCCAAAAGATAAAACATATTGACCTACACCACATATCATTGTGGTAAAGCATTAGCACCATTTTTAATGGAAGGGTCCATAAAATATTTTCCTTAAATCTCCCCCTAATCTAAAGCTCTCAACTTAGTTTTTAGAGGAAACATCTACACCAAACACTGGTATAGATTCATCCTTAACCTTGGTCTCTTCCTTCTTTCTCCAATTCTTATCCATCTCCTATGTCTCTATTGGATCAATATTTTGCACTAGGTCATTCTTCTTTATTAGATTATCCTTCATAGTTCTTCTACAAAAATTAGAAACATGTGTCCAAACCTACTGCAATTATATAGCATATGAAATTCATTTGACCAATCTTATTTCCATTCATTTTAGATCTCCCTTGATTAGCTTTGTTCCCAAATCCATTGCATGTATAAAAACAACCATTGAAATATTAAACCATTCTACCATTGTTATAGGCATTCATCCTTTGAATTTTGTATTCACTAGCTTTATGACCAAATCCTTGCATGTAAAACATTGACTAGAAAAATATAGAACATTCTGATTTATTCTACTTCTGCATTCCATAGCCATATGTCCAAATTTATTGCAAGAATAACAAAAAACATTAAAATATGGGTACCTTTGTGCATTTTGTTGTCTAACCAGTGGTCTTCTAGCTTCATTCATTTTATTCCAAATCTTTTTCTCATTTTTCTTCTTGTCTTCAATCTTCTTTTCAGCATTTGGTGTTTTATCTGCTTTTGAACTTTCACCCTTTTCAGATCCTAAACCTTCTTTATCTTTGAAGCCTTTTTTATTTGCAATCATTTCATCAAGCTTTGTAGAACTCATATTGAATTTTTCTTCATGACTCCTTGCTTTTTCAAGATCTGATCTTAGATTCACAACTTCCTATTCAAGCCTTATGTATTCTTTAGATTTTATTTTCACCATTGTATTCAAACATTCTCCAACTCTTTTTATTTCTTCCAATTACACCTTTAGATAGGTGATTGTTTCTTATGCTTGATTCAATTTCTCACTAACCTCCTTATGCCTTTCTCTAAATTTCTTGATATTTTCTCTCAATTTTCTTATTTTCTCTCTCAATTTTTTTATGAATTCATCTGCTTGTTTGACATTTTCTTTTAGATCTCTATTTTTAGTTCTCTCTAGATCTCGAAGAGCAACTTTGAGTTCTCCATTTATGTCAAATATGCAATCTCCTTTTGTAGATCCAATAGTATGAATCTCTTTTGAAGGAGTAGGTAATCTTCTAATAGCCATGTGTTCAACCTCCAAGATTTTTCCCAATTGATTAAGCTCCTTCCAAGGAACCAAGCTTTGACACCAATTGTTGAACACACATAATACTAAGAGGGGGGTGAATCAACATTCTTTTAAACCACTTAAACATTTAAACATCCAATACTTATAGAATATTCAATTGTAGTAATGAAATATAACATGAGAACATCCAACAACATCACATAACACATGAACACCAGGGTTTTTACTTGGAAAACCCAAAATGGGAAAAACCACAGTGAGGATTAGTTCATAATATATTATAGTATATTACAGAAGTGCTCACTACAAGTGGAATCATTGTCCAAGTGAATCCACCACCCACTGAGAAAAGGAAATCTAGATAGAAGAGATTGCAGCACATAGATAGATTTGAACTATTACAATTGTATCTAACACATGCATGAAATACAATTCCAATGAAGCCTAAAATACAAACTCAAAATTCTTCATACTGATTTCAATTAACACTCTTCTCTACTCTACATTCACACTATATTTGCACAATTCACATCCACTAACTCTTATCACATGCTATCATCATCAAAATACCAAAAAAGATCTAACTTATATATCTTATTCACCTATAACATCAATTAGGTTAGCCTAATTAAATGTGAAATATTAAAAGTAGCTTATCTGGTCAAGATCTATCCACACATGCTTCATGCAAAGATTAAAACCTTATGATAATTTGAAATAGGTTGGAATGGACCTAAAATATAACCTAAATAATGGACCAAAACATACTTAACCTTCATAATGCACCCAACATAGTAGGTCGACACTGATAGTGACCTAATTACAAAAATTTCCAACTATACATCCACATTTGTACATGAAAACCTCCAACATTCAAGCCAACTGGAATATGCACTCATATGACACTTGTCAACACCTCCACAACTTCGTAAAGGAAAAATACAATCCACAGAGAAGTTTGGACTCACCAACTCATATGCGCTGGACTAGAAATGTCTGACACTTCCAAGTCAAACTTTTATTACTCATAACTTCAAAATTAGAAACCCAACCAAGATGAAAATTTGGAATTAGGTTTTTCTATCAACCATCAAAATCATGTTAAAGGTGTAGAGAAAAATCTCTATCAGCAAACCAATGCATACCCAAATATTATATCCTTTGTACAGAGAATCACTTGAATCAACACTTAGTCAATTTCATTAATAATTGTCTTCATCGAATCAAATCTTCTTGCAAAATTCTCTCTCAAAATTTCATCCTTATAAATATTCAAGAAACCCAAATTGATCTACACCATAATATTTGTATTAGGATACAATATTCACATCAATGACAATACTGCAATGCATAGCTATAATATAGCTTGTACTCATGTACCACATGCTCATGTTTCCAATAGATGCATCAACAACATCTGCTCATTCTTCCAATAAGAGCTCTCTAATGCTTCAAGAATGGAGGTGCAAATTTAGCAAGAGTTGCAATAGAAGTAAAATCAATTCCAAATAGAGCTCCATAAAGCTTAAGTTTTGATGGATTCAAAGAAGCAAGCCAAAGAAACTACAGAGTTCGCCCTACAAGTGCGATATCAAGACCTGGCACAATTATGGCTTGGGAATTCAAATTCTTTGGAGATGATTAATAAATTGTAGGAAGTGATCAAAAATAAGAATTCAAAAATCACAAATCACAAATTAAAATGGCAAATTAAATGTAGCAAACCAATTTTCTCCCTCTACTGGAAAAATTATATATATCTTATTGGGAGAAAATAAAGAATATGGTAAAATCTCTATGATCATCCCTAAAGTTCATGGTGGATGTATAGGAATTAAATGTAAGGGTTAGCCTTGTAATCAAAAAATTTTTGTAGTTTATCTCTCCCAAGGTAAAGGAGTTAGAGATTTTAATTAGGAAACTATAAAAGATGGAAAATGATGCCTTATCAGCTATGGGGATCGAGGATAGAAGAGTGGCTGCAAGGAAAGAAAATAAATTCATCAATTGCAATAAGGTCGCTCGAAAGGGTAAAGAGTGTCACCATGCCCTAGAGCTCAAGGTGGAGGAAATGAGAGGAGTTTTGATGGGTTAGTCCAATTAGGAATTTCATCCCCTTTTTTGTCGGATGGAACAATTTTGATCAAGGATCAAATCAAGAAACTATTGGAGAACAAACAATAGGATCATTCAGTATTCCATGCCCTGAGTTTATCATTGGGCGCCTCAAAAATTGAGAAGATTTTTCTTCCTCTAGCATGTCTCAATTTTCACATGGAGTTTTCCCTAACAACATTGAGCAATATCTCTTTCAAAGAGATGATCAATTTGGATCAGGAATTTGAGGATTTACAAACATAGGTGCAACCCTCAGAGGTGGATTTGGCACCTCTATAATCCACACTCCCTAAGCTATGAGGTTGTGTGTTTTTCCTTTCAAATTTTTATGTAGAACCAGAGCTTTTTGGTTCATGCCTCCACAGGTGGAGGCCCCCAAAAATTCACCAAGAATATAGATTTAATCCCCTAGAACTTAGGGTTGAGCTCTTTCATTGCAATTTATTCATGTTTTGGGATGCTCCACAAACTTTTCTTTTGGTTTTGACTTAATTCTAAGTGGCCCATGGACTTTAAAAATTATTTGCTTATTAGCTCTTGGAGGGTTCCATGTGGCAGCATGACATGATTTCTATCAAGACTATGGCCTCCTATTCTTGAAAAGGTGTGTGAAGGTGCCATGTGGTGGCCTTGCATGGTCTTTATTAAATATTTTAATTTTTGAGGTGTTTGAAGTAGAAGGTGTCATGTGTTGACACCAAAAAATTATTGAAGGCCACAGGAAGGAAAGTCTTAGCAAATCCCACCTACATGCCATGTGTCTAGGGTGAAAATTTCTTAAAGGGAAAATCAAAAGGAAGCTTGGATGTTGTTGGAAAGTGCCACTTGTCAGCAAGGAAAAATACTATGCATGTTTTGAGCATAGAAGGGTGTTAAAATTGTGCTATTGGTTATCTCAATAGCAAAGGAGCATCAAAAGGTTCCATTTATTGGAGCTCGAGGATGTGAACACCATTGCCACTTAAAGCCCACTTGTCCAAGAAATTACAATAGAAATGATGGATTATCTAGGTTTCAACATAGTCACATGATCAAGAGCATGATGTTTTTCAAAGAATCGATCGCAATGATCACCATGATGGTGATCTGTAGGTGGCGAGTTGAGGAAATCTTTTCAATTGTTTTATTTTCCTGAGGATTTTTCTCTATATAAGCCTATGTGCACTTTCTAAAAAAAATTTGTTCACCATATTTGTAAAAAAGAGTACTTAGAGAATACCATTTGAAGCAAAAATTCATTCCTAAAACCTTAGCATTTTGTGTCTTTTAAATCAATCAATAGAAAGCAAAACATATAGATGATTGTTCCCAGTTTTCCTTCACTTTTTGTTTTATTTTTGTTTATGTTGGCTTCAATTCTATGTGTCATTTAGGAATGGATATGATATTGATGACTAATTGTTATGATTTTCAGCTTTTATGATTTCTAGCATAAGATTGTAGATTATTGAACCATGTATTGCACTCTTTCATTTTTGCAATGATCTATGGTTAGCTATTGTGTTATTGTTCTTGGTGAGAAATATTTGCAATGGATTAAAGGTTTTAGTAGAATAATCAAGGTGTATCACAATCCAATGAGCCTTAGTGAGTGCTTCTAATTAAAAGATCTAAATGTTACGCTTTGTGCCTACTAGGCCTTAAGAATTTCATTCTCTTTTAAATAATGAAGATTTTGTGGTACTCTATGGTTGCTTATTAAGATTTTTATGCTTCAGGTTATTTCAATGGAACTTGAAATGTTGTAAAATATTTAGCGTATTGCCTTATATTATTTTTTCTCGTGTTCTTTTCCTTCTTTCTCTTTCTTCCTGCAATCAAGAAAAAAGAGACAACTTCTAAAACCCCATAGGTAGTTGAGTGGGCTGCAATTTTTCCCCCATCCATTGAACTTCCCATAAGGCTATTTCTTGAAGCATAGGTTTTAAGGATCAACAATAAAAAAAAGTAAACTTTTACAAAATTTCTATCCATTTTACATTCCTTTGATTCGATTTAGTTTGATTAATAATAAACTATAAGGCATGGTTATCAATATACAATTTAAATTCTTTAAGAATTAAATAATGCCTCTACTTCTTCAAATATTGGACAATGGCATAAATTTATTTGTCATATGAGCAATACTTCTTTTTGGAATCATTAATTTTCTCATTGTAGTAAAAAATTGGCTTACCTTCTTGGCTCAACACAACACCTATAGCAATCCCACTAACACCATATTCCACTTGGAAAAGTTTGTACCAAAATTAGATAAGACTAAAATAGGTTGTTCTCTAATCTTATTATTAAGTAACTAAAATATTATTTCAACTTCTTTATTCCATTAGAATATATTCTTATTTCCCTTAATTATTTCCACAATTGGAGCACAAATTCTAATAAAATTTCTTATAAACTTCCTATAGAAGCTAGCTAAGCCATGAAATATTCTTACCTCAAAGACATTGATTGGAGTAGGCCACTCTACTATGGCTTTGACCTTCTCCTTGTCCATCTTCAAAAATTCTTGTGATATAACAAATCCCAAGTAGATCAACTTTGTCTTCATGAAGGTACACTTCTTAAGATTGATTAGTAATTTCTCTTTTTGTAGCGTATTCAAAACCAATTTGAGATGTATAAGGTTCTCCTCCTTTGAATGAATATAAAAAAAAATATCATCTAACTAAATAATAACAAATTTACATGTGAAATCCTTAAGCACTTCATTCATAAGCCTCATGAAAGTGCTTGGGGAGTTTTTCAATATAAATGGCATTACCAACCATTCATAAAGCTCATCATTTATCTTAAATTATTTTTTCCATTTATCACCCTCTTTTCAAAATCTCTTCATAATTAATTGGACTTAATTAAGCTTCTAATTGCCTAAATTATTCATTCCTAAGTCATAATATTCCCATTTTCCAAAAGGGTAACTGACATTAAAAAGATGCTAACATTAAATTAAATACCTTGAAAGTTGTGTGTCCTGGATTTAGGTCCTAGGACCCATTCACCCAAGGGAAAATAGGTCCTCATTAAGTCCTAGATTCTAATTTTTAATATATTTTTGGTAGTAGTTTAATTATTCAAATTCAAGTTTCACATGTCAGCTTATGGAATCTAATTTTTAGAAAATTAGATAAATACCTATGAATACATAGTAATTTTATCAATTCAAACCTAAGACACACCATCAATATTTCACAAGAGAAAAAATTATTTCCAAGAGCATTGAAGAGAAAATTTATAAAATGTCTACAACAAAAAATAAAGATTATATCATGTCAAGATTCATGTGTGTTCATATTATGTTTTGAATCTAAAATTCTAATGTAGGTTTCAAGCATTCAAGAAAGCATTCAAGCATCAAATAAAGAAATCATTCAAGATAATTTATGCAAGATCCAATACTTAGAGAGATGTGTTAGACTCCAATCCTCTATGGGCATTCATTAAGGGTTTGGTGAGTTGTGACATAGACTTGTTCATTCATCATCCCTTGTCATTTATCATTATCTTCCACTATCAAGGTTTAATTACCAAAATGGGGTTTGACCAAGGCAAACCCCTATTCACCAAAAACAAACATTTTTCCCTCTCTTTGTGTTTGCATATTTGTAGGTGAAGAAGGACTGAAATTGGTTCAAAAGTGCAATTCTACAAAGTTTTTAAAGTTGTCATCAAAGTTTTCAAGCCAAGGAAACTCACCTATAGAATTTATTTCTAATTTTTCAACTGTAGAATCTGAAGGAATCAAAACTACAAATCCAAGATCAAAAGGATTGTAAATCATATTTTGAAACCAAACTCAAAGACCCATTCGCCCTAGGGTGAATCTATCCCAATAGGACACTCTACAACATTTTTTAGTAAGTGGTACACATAATCTTACCCTTCCCATATCTTCTTGTAGTTTGTTATTTCTATTTGTGCTATCCTTTATTTTAGCATTTCAAGTTTTACATTACATAATTGAGTTCATTTAATATTTTATTTTTATCTCCCAAAACTATATTTTATTCATGTTGATGGGTTTTTTTGCACCTCCTCAACATAGGCAGAACATGAATGCTCTACCTCTCTTGAAAGGTAGAAATATGTAAACAAGTTCTAGATCATTACTCCAAGGTCTCTCGAGTGCTAGGTCATGACAATGCTTGGAATAGTTCAGTTTGTTGATGTGATTTGTTGGTAATTACAGGGTGGAATTTACGGTTTACAAAGCATGGGAAGTTGGGACTAGAAATGGAGTTTCAAGGTCCTAGAAATGGCTGAACAGTGGCTCTCCACTCAAAAGAGCAAGCTAGAACTCACCGTGTTCATCAGATTTAACATTATTTTGATGCTTAGAATCCTACTCTAACAAGGACTAAAGGAAATAGATAAAGAGGAAAGGTTTAAGATAAGTTGTTCTAAATATAATCTATGAATGAATAATAACAATGGAGGCTACTATAGGAGAAAAAATTCCTAAACTAGGTTTTGCTTGACCAAGAGAACCTACACCTACACAAAACCAGTGCAATCTCCTAAGGTTTGTTGATTTTGAAATTGTGGATTCACTTCATGAACATAAAATTGAACTAAATTGCAGCAATGAAATAAAGAATCCCATGCTAACTTTACATAGTAGTTTATCATCAACAAATGCCAAAAGTATGGGTTGAAAGTCCATCAAATACCATAACAACAAACACCATTATCATAGCCATTTAAGAAAATATAAGGTAAAACTAACATGGAAGCTGGATCATGCAAGCAAGATGAACAAACTCAAAGAAAAGATCCATAAAATCATCCAATGCTTCCTTCTATTGCTACAAAATTCCCTTTACAATAATTCACCAACACTTACAAATGAGGAGCAAGCCCCTATTTATAGTTTTCCAAAGCCCAAATGAATGGCTAGGATTAATTTAAAATGAGTGGCTCAAATTCAATACAAGTTAGGGTTTCACCTACCCCCAATATTTCACAATTTAAAATAGGCTATTTTATCCTCTTCTTTATTTTGTCCTGTAGCCTATTTTGTGATCTAGTGACCCTACCATTGTAGCAGTTTTGTCCTATAGTAACTATCTTCCTTGGTGTAGCTAAAATAGCTAAAGGCTACCCTTTGTTTGATGTGTTCACAACATTCTTGCAGCCAATTAAGTGCATTCTTTTTAAAGATTGGTGCTTCTAAGAAGTAGATATGCTACTCCTAATCTAGATGGATAGTTCTTGACAATCATCATCACCTAGTGGAAAATAAAAAAAACTCCTTCATGTTCCTTTCAAGGTCACCCTTTGCAATTTTGTCCCTGACTTCGTTGGAATGCATTCATATGTTGGTCAGTCCTTGATTGTTTATGCATACATCCTTTTCCCCTCTTCCTCTAAGGGATTTTGTAGGATTCTTTGATGGCTCCTCAGTAGGTTCCATAAATCCTACACCCAAAGACACAGTAAGTACTCTTACATATAGAGGAAATAAATGCCAGTTAAATCCTACAAATTCATTTTTAGATCCATCCATGCATCATTAAAATATCATAATATTCATTATTGTTCCACATTTGGAGCTCATTTGGACCATAAACATAAATGCAGGTTCAAGGGTGTGGGTTTCCACTAAGCCAGAAGTTGTTCAAAGCGGCTAGGAGTAGGATAACACTGAGGCCACAAAGACCCACTAGCAGCTGCCTGCAGCAAAAGGTTCCACATGGTGAACTTGGTGATAAAATTCCATGTAAGGCACTTTGGCATGTGCAGAAATCAATTGCAAGACACTTGAAGTTACCAGGTTAAGCTTGATGCATTTTTAGGTCTGAGGTATGTGGGTGTAGGAAGGTTGAAGGACATTTGGAGTCTCCACCATTAAGCAATAGAATTTGGAGCACAGTGACCTGCAAGTGGAAGTCCACACTACAAGACACACGGGTGCCTCAGATGTTAAGGTCTATGTGTGAAAGTTTGACCAATTTAGGAGATGCAAAAGGGAGCTATTAGGCTGCCATCATATGTTCACCATTAAGAACAATGTTGGAGGGATGGTGGTCCACAAGTGGTGGTCTACTTAAGTGGACCCATAGCAAGCTCAAGGACCTGGTGTGTGTGCCAACAACTTTCAAATTCGGGCAAGGGAAAAGCCCCTTGCAAAACCCACCATGCAGAAGGACATGGGTATAAGGACATTAGGGTACGGAAATGGGGAAATAGCCACTCACATGTGTCCATCCACATGAATTAGTTCACATAACATTTTGACTTAGTCACTTCAGCAAAAATGGGGATGGTGATGAAAGGGAAAATCTCCTGAGGAATGATTAAGCAAGGGAGAAAATGGGTCGTGAGACACTTGAACTTGTTAGATCAAGCTTTGATGCTCTTATAGGTTTGAAGGATGTAGGTGTTGTGAGGTCGAAAGGCATTAAAGCTTAGCCAATAAGTGATAGCATTCAGGAGACGCCAACCCACAAAGAAGTTCCCATGAATGGTGATAGAGGGACAGTGGCCTGCAAAGAAATTCCCACAAATGACGACGGAGGGACAACCACCCGCAAATAAATTCCCGCAGATGGCGACAGAAGGATAGTGGCCCAAAAAGAAGTTCCCACGAATGGCAATGGAGGGATAGTGGCCTGCAAATAAATTTCCACAAATGGTGACAAAGGGATGGTGGCCCACAAAAAATTTCCCATGAGTGGCAATAGAGGGACAACGACCCTCAAAGAAATTCATGCAACTTCACAAAACTTATTAAATTTTAGATTTTTCAATTTTAGCACGTGGGAAAAGGAGTAGAAAGAGTGCCAAGACATATTTCGTTAAGATTTGATTCATTTTGAAAAATGAAAAAATTTGGAATGCGGAAGTCAAAGGGTCCACTGCCCTTTACAAAAACATTAGGGTATGTGCAGGATCATCATGGAAAAAATAGGCCCTTAAGTGGCAAAAACTTTAGAAAAATAAAAGTTAGGCAACTTGACATAAAAATTTGAATAAGTTATCTATATTATTTAAAAAATATGTAAGAGTAGAGTCTATAGAAATTTGAATGTAGTTTCTAAACTACTAGGTTTATTTAAAAATAAATAAAAATCTATTTAGTGAAAATTTGAAATTTCAATGCAGTAGTACTTAAATTTCAGGGAAAAAATAAGAAGTAGGTCTCTGTCTGACCACCCTAACCACAATAAAATGATAATATTTTTTTATAAGATTTTAGACATAAGTAGAGGACTCATGTCCCGATGCGATGCATATTTTTTTGTAGTTATTTTCCAAGTAAATAATTAAATATGATTTTTTTATTACAACTTTTAAAAAATATAAAAACTCGTATGTCTAACCACCTTAACTTGGTCAAAATTTCATGAAATTCAATTTTTCATTTTTTAATCCTATAGTATGCGAAGCATAGAATGTGATGCATGTTTTGGATTCAAAAAATGTGATACCATTTGAAATCTATAGATTTTTTTCAATCAGCTTATCAATCAGGACTTTAGTCATAATTTAAATAGAAAATGAATAATAATTATTTATTAAATTCAAAGTAAATCATAATTTATATTGGTCAAAAGCTAAGAATCTCCTTTAAAAAACCTTTTCATTTCATCAATTTTGGGTAAAAAAAATTCGTCAGCCACATGGACCATCATATCACTTACATATCACCATTTTTTAGCCCATCATGATCCTACACATACCCATTGCTCAAACGGACTTCCATGATTGAACTTCCATAGTGAAATTTTTGCAATGTCTAAACACATGGAAAATTTGATTCAAACCCCTTTAGTTATGTGAAGACATTCATTTTATGGGCCCTAGATGATGAAAACTTGAAGTTTGCACCCTTTTTAGAAATGCGGATATTTGGAAGGGGAAGCCAGAGGGTCCACCACCCTAAAAATGGAAATCCACAAGGAAACCCACACACGACAACCCGCAAAGAAATTCCCACAAACGGCGATAGAGGGATGATGATCTGCAAAGAAATTCTCATGGATAATGATGGAGTGATGATAGCCCACAAAGAAATTCTCATAGACAAAGATGGAGGGATGGTAGCCCCCAAAGAAATTCCTGTGGACAACAATGGAGGGATGGTAGTACATAAAGAAATTCCCACGGATGGCAATGGAGGTATGGCAGCCCACAAAGAAATTCTTGCAGACGGCAACAGAGGGACAATGACCCACAAATAAATTCTCGTAGATAGCAATGGAGGGATGACAACTTGTAAAGAAATTTTTGCAACTTCTCAAAACTCAACAAAACCTTGGTAGTTCACTTAGGAATCTCAAGAAAATCCCAAATCCATAGGCAACTTGTCCCCAAAGTCAAAAATTGAAGGAAATTTTGAAGCAAGTGAGTAGGGACCAAGTCAGCAGGAGCAAAGCAAAAGCGAAAAAAAGGGGTCCTTGCCTTCGACAGGGCATGTGTGCAAAACATGCACAACAAATGGCCACTCAGCTAGGTAAAATTCTCCAGAGCATTTCGATGACAAATTGGAATCACGGACCCAGAATCTCTGGTTCTAACCTTCATGCCAGGACAAACAAACCAAACACTCGACCAAAGCATCAAAACCATGGGCCAATCCAACCTTCAATATGTTGAAAATCCAAATGTGTGCAAATGCATTAATTTCCACCCTTAAGTTCCTATAAAAACATAAGCTTCATCAAGTTAAGCTACATAATTGATTCTAACTTCAAAAGCATCTAGGGCATTTCCCTGTTGCCAATCAGAAATCCATAGCCTCGACGAGGTTGTCATTGTGATTCTCCTAAACATTGCTCTATTGCTAGCTAGGTGTCCATAGTCCTAGTAGAGTTACTCTAATCCCCCTAAATTTTTTGAATTCCTTTCTTTTGATTTTCATTATATTCTTTTATTTTCTTTGTTTCTTTTGATTTTTCTCTTTTTTCAATTCTCTTTTACCTTTTCAACCTACAAGCAGTAAAGCTTGCACTCAAGGGTGAGAATCAAAATGGTGCTAAAGCAGAATTTTGGATTTTTTACTTAATTGGACTTTGCAAAAGGACCTCCAATGACCTTAGGATTCTTAAGATGTGTAAGAGATATAATATTTTAGAATACCACAAAATCAGACCAACCAACAACTTATCCCCTTTGAATCAAACATCCGAGTCACCTGACACTAACAGAGGACCTTCACCATCCACTCTAAAAACCTGATTAGATTTTGTTGAGGAAATGCATAGAAAAACCCCAAGCAATAAATATGATTGTTTCCCACACAGATGTACCCAAAATAAAGTGAAGGGACCCTAAGAAAAGTAGCAAAGTGGAAGAAAATAGAAAGCAAATGGGAAGGAAACAGAAAGCAAACAAACCTAAAGCAACAACCTAAACTAACCAAAGCAGGAGAGTGAAAGAAAATAATAAGGAAACCACTCTAAAGCAAACTATACATAAAAAAACCAACTAACGTAACAAAAGAAGGAAAGTGAGGTATGTACACGGAACTGAGATATGTACATGAAACCTACACTACTCAAAAACACCTATGTACAAATATATTTACAAAGAATGACGTTTAGGCAAAGAAAGTTGGAATTTATGCCCATTGTAATTTGTAATACATGAACAAGCAGAAGGAAAATTGTTATAGTTCTAAGCCATGCTAACTCATCCTTATATTCAAAAAAATGAAGCTCAACATAGCAGCATTCAAATTCCATAACACATCCAGGAAAAATCAACAGCTGAGGTAATTCATTAAACCCATGATCAATCCATAAACAAGTATGTCTCCCCCCGTTCCCATAATCAAAATGATAAACACAACAGTGAGTATTCATAGAAGCAAGGAAAGATATAACCTAGATGTCGCTGTGCAAAGATGGAAATGTTTGATTTTTGAGAGTGAGCATTGCAGCCTCAGGTGGATGCAATGGATGGTGCAACATCCTTCTTGCATTAAAAATCTATAGACCACAATCAAATTGATCAGGTAGTACACATTGTGAAGAAAAATTTTCAAATGCAAGGAACCTTGTACATGATCTCAGGCTTGCATGAAGCTAGGAGAATGAGACAAAAAACACCTCTTCCAAGCTACCAATAGGACTCATAGCCTCTATTGGTTGTCCTTCGATGAGATACAACTTGTCTCATCGATATTCTATAGTATATAGTTCCATTTGATCACTATCCTCAAAAGGAAGCATGTTGCTCCATCTCCTTCCCCACGTGTTGATCTCAATTTTATGATGTTCCATGTCAAAGAAACATGACATGTACAAATTTTTCCTATTTCAGCCTTTGGAAGGTGTAGGTGGATCAACAATAGTTAAAGCGAAAGGACTCTAGGTTGCATCTTCTTGTAGTCGGCCAAGTATATCATCTTTTTAGGCAGCTACCAAGACATCCTCACGTTGGTCTTCTTCTTCCTACAACTCATGTAGCTCACCCAAAGGCCCAGTCATTTCCTCTTATTCATTATCACTATAAATGGAGAATGGATCCCTCTCCCAATCTAGAAGTTCCAATGCTTTGTCGTCCAAAGGTTCGGGTGATATGTCTTCATCACCGC
Source organism: Sequoia sempervirens (assembly GCA_007258455.2). Classification (NCBI taxonomy): domain Eukaryota; kingdom Viridiplantae; phylum Streptophyta; class Pinopsida; order Cupressales; family Cupressaceae; genus Sequoia; species Sequoia sempervirens. Next base: position 62,405,180 of record VDFB02281492.1, read on the forward strand.
CATTTTCTGAAATGTATTCTTCCTCATCATTGGAATACCTCCATAGTATAGCTCCCAGCAAAAAGAAGTCATCAATGGATGGTACCTTTTCAAGGTGGCCAAGATTTACTATGTGGTATGCCTCCAAGGATTACCCATAAAGCCTATCATCCATTATGTATAGATGCTCTACAAGAGGGGCAGACTCTTGACGATTGATGGGAAGCCTCCCCATTTTTTCTGCTTCATCATTGAGAGGTTTAGGACTATGTTTTTCTTCTTTTGTTATTGTCCCAACACCATCCTAAGGGCTTCCCTCAGCTATGTTTTCACTTGGTTCTAGCTCTTGGACCTTTGCTTTGATCCTGGCAGCAACTATAGGAGATGGTGTGATTGGCTGCCCTACTTGTTCCTTAACTTGTTCGATGGCCTCTTGGCATAGCTCGCACATAAACTCTGAATGTGGAAAATCACAGAGCTAGCACCAACTGGGCAGAAATAACACCTCCAAATCCACTTGGTATCTCAGCTCTGACTAATCCCTTATGAGTCTTGAAACAAGCTCATTATATCTTTCCACCACCAGGTCCACATCATCACTTAGGATGGAAGTTTGATAGTAGACAGTTGTGGCATGTAGTTGTTCCCACTCCTCTAAATCTTCATTTTTAGATGCTTGATCACTGTCATTTATGAAGGAAAGGTTTTCTAATCTTATTTCACTTATGCCTGATCATCATTTTTTTCTACCCCAAGGCTTTCAGCCTCTTCTTCCTTCTAATTTTCAGCATCACTATTGGTTGTCCCAGCATATGCTATTGAAAACTCTGTTAATTCATCTTCAACTACCAATGGTTCCTCTTCTGATTGGAGGACTACTCTTCATTGATAGAGAAAAGGATTTATGATTCCCTTCTAACTGAACTTTCATCAAAGTTCCTCGATGTCCCAAGGAAATTGACTCCTTCCTCTTGATTTTTAGCCTCCATGTCTATTATCCCAGCATTGACTTGTGTAGCATTTCTTGGTTCAAATTAAGTATTTTGTTCTCCAGATGTTGACAACTCTATTGCCTCAATGGAGGACTCTTCTTCATTAAGATTTGGTTGTCTTGACTCGTTCAAACTACCGCTGACTTGAGTGATGATGTTTGCGCATGATGGACAAGTAAATTCTAAATGTGGTGTGTTATGGAATCTACACCAACTAGACATTATTACCTCCTCCAATCTTAGCCCATCCATGTTTCCCAAGTGTTCTTGGATTAGCTCCTTGAAGACCTTTCCTACCATGTAAATCAATTCTTCTTCTATGTCTGGCAGAGCCAAGGGTTGATATATTTCCCAAAAGGGAATCTCTCCTTGCAAGACCATTTCAATCCTTCCCAAGAATGTCAAACATCCCAATTCATTGTGTCTACAAGTGTCATGGATCCTGCATTTGTGTTCCAATGCAAAGTGCTACAATGGTTTCCTCAATATCCTATTTAGATCTTCTTGTAGCTAAGTAATGTTGATTTGAAGTTGCAGCTCCATTTCAATTTAGCTCTTGTTTTTCCTTCAAATTTTGTATTTTTTAAATTTCCAACATATGATGAGATCTTCTCTATCTTAGATTTTTACTTGAAAGTGCTTTTCAACTTCTAGCTTTTCATCCTTGAGCTTAGCCATGCCCTCCTGCTAGTGCTAATTCTGTTGATGGGTGTTTTTGCACCTCCTCAACATAGGCAAAACATGAGTGTTCTACCTCTCTTGAAAGGTAGAAATCTACAAAAATGTTCCAAATCACTACCCCAAGGTCTCTCGGGTGTCAAGTCATGACAATACTTGGAATAGTTCAATTGGTTGATGTGATTTTTTGGTAATCATAGGGTGGTCTTTATGGTTTACAAAGCATGGGAAGTTGGGTCTACAAATGGAGTTTCAAGGTGCTAGAAATTACTGAACAATGGTTGTCCACTCAAAACAACAAGCTAGAACTTACCACGTTCATCAAATTTAGCATTGTTTTGATGCTTAGAATCCTACTCTAACAAAGGAATAAAAGAAATAGCAAAAGAGGAAAGGGTTAAGATAAGATGTTCTAAACCTAAGCTATGAATGAATAGTAACAATGGAGGATGCTATAGTAGAAAAACTTCCTAAACTGGATTTCTCTTGACCAAGAGAACCTACAATTGCACAAAACGAGTGCAATCTCCTAAGGTCTGTTGATTTTTAGATTGTGCATTCACTTCATGAACATAAAATTAAACTAAATTGCAACAATGAAATAAAGAAGCCCAAGCTAACTTTACACAATAGTTTTTCATCAACAAATGCCAAAATTATGGGTTGAAAGTCCATCAAATACCATAATTTAGTAAACACCATTATCACAGCCATTCAAGAAACTACAACCTAAAACTAACATGGAAGCTGGATCATTGAAGAAAGGTGAACAAACTTAAAGAAAAAATCCATAAAATCATGTAATGCTTCCTTCTATTGCTGCAAAATTCCCTTTACACCAATTCACCAACACTTACAAATGAGGAGAAAGCCCCTATTTATAGTTTTCCAAAGCCCAAATGAATGGCTAAGATTGATTTACAATGAGTGGCCCAGATTCAATACAAGTTAGGGTTTCACCTACCCCCAATATTTCAAAATTTAAAATAGGCTATTTTTTCCTCTTCTCTATTTTTTCTCATAGCCTATTTTGTGATCTAGTGACCCTGGCACTGTAGCAATTTTCTCCTGTAGTGACTACCTTCCCTGTCGTAGCTAAAACTACTAAAGGCTACCCTTTGTCTAATATGTTCACAACATTCTTGCAGCCAATTAAGTGCATTCTTTTTGCAGATTGGTTCTTCTAAGAAGTAGATATGCTACTCCTAATCTGGATGGATAGCTCCTAATAATCATCATCACCTAGTGAAAAATAAAATAGCTCCTTGTTCCTTTAAGGATCACCCTTTGTAGTTTTGTCACTGTCTTCCTTGGCATGCATTCATATGTTGGTCAGTCCTTCATTAGTTATGTAGACATCCTTTTCCCCCCTTCCTCCAGGGCCTCTTGTGGGCTTATTTGATGGCTCCTCAGCAAGTTCCATAAATCTTGCACCCAAAGACATAGTAAGTGCTCTTACATATAGAGGAAAAAAATGCCAGTTAAATCCTACAAATTTGTTGTTATATACATCCACACATCAATAAAAGATCATAATATTCATCATTGTTCCACATTTGGAGCTCATTTGGACCATAAACATAAATGTGGGTTCAAGGGAGTGGGTTTCCCTTAGGCTAGAAGTCATTCGGAGTAGCTACGAGCAACACAACACCAAGGCCACAAAGACCCGCAAGCAACCACCCATAGGAAACATTTTTGCATAGTGAACTTGGCTATCAAATTCCATGTGAGGTGCTTTGGCATGTGTAGAAATTAATTGAAAGGAACTTGAAGTTACTAGGTTAAGCTTGATGCATTTTTTGATCCAAGGCATGTGGTTGTAGGAAGATTGAAGTACATTTGGAGTCTCTTTCATTAAGCAACAAAATTTTGAGCACAACGACCTGCAGGCGGAAGTCTGCATTATGAGACCTATAGATGCCTCAGATGTTAAGGACTACATATGAAGGTTTGACCAATTTAGGAGATGTAGAAGGCAATTATTAGGTCACTATCATATATTTTTCATTAGGAATGCCGTTGGAGGCATGGTGGTTCATAGACGGTGGTCCGCTTAGGTGGACTCGCAGTTAACTCGAGGACCTGGTGTGTGTGCCAACAACTTTCAAATTTGGGAAAGGGAAAATTCTTGTATGGAACTTCCCATGTGGAAGGATGGGGGTGTAAGGAAATTAGGGAACAACAATGGGGAAATAGCCACCTGTGTGTGACCGCCCACATGAATCAGTCTGTATAACGTTTTGACTTAGTCACTCCAGGCAAACCGAGGACAATGATGAAAGGGAAAATCTCCTAAGGAATGATTAAGAAAGGGAACAAAAGGGTTGTGAGACACTTGAAGTCACTAGATGAAGCTTTGATGCTCTTGTAGGTTTGAAGGATGTGGGTTTCATGAGGTGGAAAGGCATTAAAGCTCGGCCATTAAGTGACAATGTTCAAGAGATGACGACCTGCAAAGAAGTTCTCATGAACAGCTGTGGAGGGACAATGACCTGCAAAGAAGTTCCCACATACGACAATGGAGGGAAGGTGGTCCACAAAGAAATTCCCATAGATGACAATAGAGGGAAGGCAACCCTCAAAGAAGTTCTCATGGACGGTGATAGAGGGACGGCGGCCTGCAAAGAAATTCCTGCAACTTCACAAAACTTAGTAAATTTGATATTTTTCAATTTTAGCATGTGGGAAAAGGGGTATAAAGAATGGCAAGACATATTTCCTTAAGATTTGACTCATTTTGAAAAATGTGAAAATTTGAAATGCAAAATCCTGAGGGTCCACTGCCCTTTACAATGACATTGCTCAAACAGACTTTCGTGGATGGACTTCCATGAGCGGACTTCTACAGTGAAATTTCCATAATATCTAAACACATGGAAAATTTGATGCAAATCCCTTTAGGTATGTGAAGACATTCATTTTATGGGCCCTAGATGATGAAAAATTGAAGTTTGCACCCCTTTTAGAAATGCAAAGATTTGGAAGTGGGAAGCCAGAGGGTCCACCGCCCTAAAAATGGCAATCCACACAAGGAAACCTATACATGGCGACTGACACACAATGACCCTCAAAGAAATTCTTATGGACGGTGATGGAGGGATGGCGACCCACAAAGAAATTCTCGTGGATAGCAACGAAGGGATGGCGGCCCACAAAGAAATATCGCAGATGGCGACAGAGGGATGGCAGCCCATAAATAAATTCCTATGGATAGTGATGGAGGGATGATAGCCCACAAAGAAATTCCTACAAACGGTGGTGGAGGGATGGTGGCCAGAAAATAAATTTCAGCAGACGGCGATGGAGGGACGGTGGCCCACAAAGAAATTCCCACGGATGATAATGGAGAGATGACAACCTGCAAAGTAATTTTTACAACTTCCCAAAACTCAACAAAACCTTGGTGGTTCACTTAGGTATCACAAAAATATCCCAAATCTATAGGAAAATTGTCCCCAAAGTCAAAAATTGAAGGAAAAGGTGAAGCAACCGAGCAGGAACCAAGTCAGCAAGAGCAAGGAAAAAGCGAAAAAAAGGGGGTCCCTACCTTCAGTGGGGCGTGTGTGCAAGACATGCACAACAAGTCACATTTATCATTTTCGATCATAAGGGAAACAACAAATCCCCTAATAGGGTTGACTCACCTAAAGGTTGAAAGTCAATCCTACCTTTGGCAGATCTCCTTTCTCCTAATGAAATTAAAAGAAACTTAGTAGGTGTGTTAGGTCATCATTCCATCTTGGTTCACCTTCATCCCACCCTATTTTTCTTTGTTTCATTAAATAATTTGTCTTATTTAATCAAATGAGAGGACTTAAGAGGTTTAATTAAATAATTTGCATTATTCAATCAAATTAGATAAAAATTAGTGTGAAGGGGTAAATTAATCAAATTATTCTTATTTGATTAATAGGAGAAAAATGTGAATTTAATTAAAAAAATAACATTATTCAATTAAATAGATGAAAATGAATGAATTATGATAGAAATGATGTTAGTAGGTGAAATCAAGTATGCGATATGCTTAGGACGTTTGCAGGTGTCTACAGCAACAAGTTCAGTCATAAGTCTATTGATTGTAGATCTAATGTGAGAAGAACCAATTTTTCTTTGCAAGCAAGTATCATCTGCTACAATTGCAATAAATTAGGACACATTGCAAGTTATTGCAAGGGAACGAATATAAGATCTTTTTCTCCTATTATATTAGCAAAAGAAGAAGATGAAAATTCTTTTGGAGAAGGAAGAATATGAATGAATCTATACATTAACATGGTACAAATGATTTCTCTAGTAACTAGAGAGAGATTATTGACTTAGGGGGAGTTGCAATTGCAAATCCTATCAAACCCATGAAACACATGAGATGTTAAATTTTTCAGCATAATGATAAACAGTGATACAAATCTTGTTGGTCATGATTCTGGAGCAGTTACACTACAGAAGTATCCTAAAGGATTGTGGAGCTTTGTGATATCACAGATAGTAAAAAGTTGCTAATGTCAAAAAATAAGAAAGGCATTTAATGTAGAATGATAAGGGTTGATGTGAAGTATATTTAAGCCACACTTGATCATTTTTTATCTCATTTGAATGACATGAAGTGTGCAAAAGGTCTAACAAAGAGAATAATTTTTCTACTGACTTTGTGTGAAACCCTAATGAAAAAATTCTCAGGTATTTCTCAATTTTTTTGCAAAACCTTAGTTTTTTAAGGAATTATCATGGATATACCAAGGGTTATTTGTTGCAAGGTGTCTCCCTTAATCTCCTCAGCAAGGACCAATGTGGCACTTGGGCTTCATGACATGGTTTAACCACCTCCTATGGATCTTGGATCTTGTATAAATTTTGTGGTTGTATTGGGCATTAACAGGTTAATCTTTTGGTGCAACAACAACCACCTATGTAACAATTGGTATCAGAGCTAAGGTCACAAGTTAAAACCCCTCGATTGCATTGGGGGAGTGTTGCAAGGTGTTTCCCTTGGTCTCCTCCGTGTGGGCCAGTGTGGCGCTTGGGCTTTGTGACATGGTTTAACTGCCTCATGTGGATCTTGGATCTTGTATAAATCTGGTAGTTGTATCAGGCATTAACAAGTCGATCTTGTGTTACAACAACAACCACCTATGCAACATTATTGATGTTGTGGAGAAGCCAAGACCCAAATTTAAGAATCACTCATACAAATCCATGGAGAATGATAAGGATAGAGTATTTTCCCATGTTCCAATCGATGTACTACATTTAGAGAATGTCTGAATGTACATTCACTCACCTCTAACTAAGTATAGTCATTTAAAGATGGAGGAATTGAAGAGAAATTATTGTCCAGGTGATGACTTCTTGCTAAAATCATAATATAGTAATGTGCAAGTGAAGGGATTAGATACATGGAAAAAATTTCTAGATTTTAGTCTTGAAGATTATTAGATAAGAATTGTTTTGAGTTGGATTCATGAATTAATCTAACTTGATAAGCCCTTTATGATCACAAAGGACTCTATCAAAATTTTAACTACTTTATGCTCTTCCAAACCTATGCCTATATTGAAATCTTTCAAGAATGAAGAAATCATGAGACTCATTGGAGCCAAATTTGATAAAAGGGAACTTGTTGTGGATGACATAGTAGATGTAGGGGTAAGTTATGCAACAATAGTAATTGAATACAATATATACTACTCAAATAGAGAAGGTTTTTCTACCACCAGCATAATTCATACAACACATCTAATGGTAAAGAAAGGAAAAGACATTGATCTTTGTAAACTTATGTGATAGTAGCTATAGACATCCAAATTTGACCACTCCCATATGGTCAAACTTGTCTTCTTCATTCGTTTATTTTATCAATATTAATTAAGTTAATTATTTAATTAATATTTCCCCTTTCCCTAAGGTTCCTAAAGTATTTAATTTTATAATTAAATACTTTACCTTTCATCCTTTCTCTGAATTAAATAAATACATCCATTTATTTAATTTGGTCATTTAGCCTTTTGGAATTTAAATCAATTTTAAATTCCTTTTTTTCTCTCTCCTTGTCACATCCTCCATAACCTTCTTCTAATCTAGGTTAATCTAATTAAATCCATGATTAGGATGTGAACACCCTTAATCAAGATTAATGTCACATCCCCCACACCTTCCAACTTGCTTCTAATCTTCCATTAATCTTCCTAATCACCTATTTGCACAACCTTAATTTATTCCCCTTGCTACATTTAGCATACCTTTTTGGTCAACCTTCACAATTTCCACATTTAGCGTAGACCCTCTTCCTAATGTAAATTTAAAATTCACATTTATCCCTCCAAGACTCTCCTCTTCCCAATGCAAGTTGTTAGGAGTTCTAGAACTCCTCACTTGTCACATCAGTCACATGGGGTCAAGAACCTTCTATTATAAGGACCTTTTCTTATCCACAAGGTACTTCTCATATTCCTCCATAAGAACCTTGTCATATCCACAAGGTGCTTCTCATGTGAATTTAAAATTTACATTTATTCTCCCAACCACTTTTCGCCTTCCAATCATGTGAATTTAAAATTCACATTTATTCCTCCAACAACTTCTCTCTTCCCCATGATGATGTGTGAGGAATTCTAAAATTTCTCACATGTCAACATCCTTCCCACATGGGGACAAGAAGTTCTTTTTTGAGGAAATCTTCTCCTCATCCCAAGGTACTTGTAAATACCTCCACCTCACATGTCCCTTTTTCCAACTCATTTTTCCTTGTGACACTTCATCCTCCACATGGCAAGATATGAGGGCTTGTGAGTCCTCAACTCACCACAGCCCTTCATCTTTTCCATGTTGGAAAAATCTCAACCATTTAATTATCTAGAGAAATATCCCTTAAAATGAAGGATTTTCTTTCATTTTTATTCATTAAGAATTCACACATTTTTGCATTCAAGCTCTCATACTTTCACACTTGCATTCTTGCACACAAGAAACCTCCATTGTTGCATGCTTTCAAGCTTCCATCTCTTGCACTTGCATTCATCCATCCAACTACCCACATAGCTCATTACATTCTTCATCTTGTTTAGAGAATTTTGCATCCATTTGCTTCACATTTTTCCATCAAGGAGCATATAAAACATCAATCATCAAAGGGCCAACCAAGGAACAACTCTTGCAAGGTAAAAATCTACTTTCTTTATCTTTATTTTGTCTGAGTTAACGTAGCCCTATCTTCAAGTGTTTTAGTGTTGTTTCCTCCTTTTTGCATTTTGTTTTACATATTTTAGGATAGGTAAACTTCACTTATCACATTTCTCGCACGCCCAGTGGGACCCACATATGGGTCATTTTTCTTTTACATTTCCTATTTTTTTGATATTTTGCAAGTTCAGGTCACACAAAGGTGAACCTGCCCCTAATAGGGGTGACCTTTCCCTGAATAGGGGCAAACCTGTCCAAGGATAGGTGCACCTTCCCCAAGACAGCCGACCCCGACCTGAATAGAGGCAACCCTACCCTACAGAGTCACCCTTCTGAGCAACAAAACCCATGTTTCTTCTTTTTTTTCTGCAAAGGGGAAAACCTGCCCTAATAGGGGTGAACCTGCCCTGAACAAAGGCTTTTGTGAGGTAAAAAAATGCTTTAATATTCATTTCTATTGTTTTTTTTCTATCGTTTTGATTAGTATTGACCCCCTAACTCATCCTATTGGTGATTGTGTAAGGTTTTACTAATATTTTGTGCATCTTGTTTCGTGCTTGTTGAAGACCCAAGGAGAAAACTTCTAACCTATTTGTTGTAGGATGAAAAGGCCCAGTTATTAGTTTGTTTGTTTACTTTTTATTTTCATATTAGGCACATAGTTTAACTAGGGGGAGTCAACATATTGTTTGTTGTGTTTAAAAGTTATTTGTGTCACCGAAGGGGCACTATCTCATTCACGGTTTCCCCTTGCATTTCATGTGAGCCTGGGGAGTAGTAAAAAATGGTTAGTGTTCTCTTTTTAGTAGGACCTACTTGGGGATTTCATCACCCCAAGGGACGATCCCAACTACATGTATCAGTGGGGTATACAAAGAGGGGAGAGCGAAAGTTGTACCCCAATCTAGTCATGTTGTGTCTGGTAGAGCGTCAAAGCTAGGGTGATACCTAGATAGATGTGAAGAGTTGGTCTGAGCCTTTAGTATCTCACTCGGGTTCCTGACTCATGTTTGTGACAAGCTGGTGTTCACTATTTGTGCCTCATGTACCAATCGTATATTGAAGACTCCCTAGTTGCCTTGTTTAGCCTAGTTAGACGATCGTGTTGGCCATACCCCTTTTCACTAATCTCAAGATTTGTGTTGTTTGAACCATTTTTACTGTGTCAAACTAGTGCATTTCTGTCAGTCAAGTCAGCCTTACCTTTTGCTTGTTGTTTGTTGTGTTTTTAGTCCTTTGTCATAGCTATTTTCACCTAAGTCAAGTTTAGGTTTCTGCATAGAGAGGTGAACCTACCTTAAACAAGGGTGAACCTGCCCTGAATAAGGGCAAACCTTCCCTCTGTCTTAGTCATTTCTTAGTCTATTTCTATCAGACTTGCCTATCTTTTAATCAAATAGGTGAACTTTCCCTAAACAGGGGCAAACTTTTGCTAAACAAGGGAAAACTTTCCCTAAACAGGGGTGAACCTACCCTTTTTCTCAGTCATTTCTCAGCTTTTTTTGGTCAAAATTGTCTATCTTTTCACCAAACAAGTGAACCTATCCTTTGTCTCAGTCATTTCTCAGCTTGTTTCTATCAGAATTGTCTATTTTTTCACCAAATAGGAAAACCTGCCCTGAATATGGGCGAACCTACCCCATATTTGGGTGAACCTACCCCAACTTGGGAAAACCTACCCCCAAACAGCTAATTACACCATTCATTCAATCATTTTGAGTATCTGTTTGCCCATTTCGAGTACCCATTTCCCATTTTGAGCGTCTGTTTCATCATTTTGAGTACCCGTTTACCCATCCCGAGTATCCGTTTGCCCATTCTGAGCATCTATTTCCTATTCCAAACATTCATTTTCCTATTCCAAACATCTGTTTTCCCAATTCGAGTATCTATTTCCTATTCCAACTGTAGACATCCAAATTTGACCACTTCCATATGGTCAAAGTTGTCTCCTTAATCATCCCTTTGCTAATTTAAATCGTCCTCTTTGTCGATATTAATTAAATCATTCATTTAATTAATATTTTGTATTTTGCATAAGGTTTCCCAAAGTATTTAATTTAATAAATACTTTTCCCCTCTTTCCTCTCTAAATTGAATAAATGCATCACTTTATTTAATTTAGTCATATTATCTTTTGGAATTTTAAATTTATTTTTAAATTCCTTATTTTCTCTCTCATTGTCACATCCTCCAACTTTTGCAAGTTGGTCTCTAATCCCTCTTAGCAATCTAACCCTCTTTCTTAGTCATGATTAATTTATGATTAAGATGTGCACACCCCTAATCATCTTTAGGGTCCCATCCTCCATAATTTTCCACTTGCCTCTAATGTGTCATTAATTAGTCTAATCAAGTACTTGCACAACCTTAATCACTTAATTAGGTCATCCATAATCCCCATATCATTTATGGAATGTGTCCTTAGTCAACTTCATTAAAAGATTTCTCTTTTTGAACAAGGCACTCCATTCCCCATGTGATTTTTTAATTCATATTTAATCCCCCAATGCATTTAAATGAATTTTAAATTCCCTCTCTCATCCCCATGAGAATATTTGAGGAATTTTTAATTCCTCACATGTCCTCTCACCCACATGGGGACAAGTACCTCCTTTATGAGGAGATCTTGTCCCAATCCCAAGGTACTATATACCACCTCCATGTCATGTACTATCCTTCCACCTCATGTACACATCACCATTTTTAAGCCATATCACATGCCACATGTCAAGGTGTGAGGGCTTGTGAGTTCTCAACTCACCTTATCCCTACATCTTGATCTTGGTGACTCAATCTTGACCGTCCATTTCTCTAGAGAATTCCAAATTCTCTATAAATACCCCCTCTTTTCTCTCATTTTGAGAGAGATCATTCATAATAGCCAAACTCTTGCAAATTTTTTTCTCAATCCATACTTAGTCATTTTTCATGTTTGCATCCACTTCCATCCATTTTTCATCCATCCTATAGCTTGCATCTCTTGCCATCCAAGGAGCATACAACACCAAAGATCGAAGGGCCAACCAAAGGATTGATTCGAGACAAGGTAAAAGGTTCCATTTGTCATCTTTATTTTGTATTGAATCCAACTAGGCTAATCTTAAGGTGTAGAGTGTTCTTAGTGTTATTTTCTCTGTCTTATTTGTTGTTCATTTTATAGCACTTAAATTCACCCTATCACATTTTTGGCACGCCCGGTGGGACCCACAAATGCGTCTCTTGCTTTCACATTTGCTATTTTTTTTACTTTTTAAAGGTACAGGTTACAGAGGGATGGACCCAACTTGTAGAGGGGCGGACCTAACCTACAGAGGGGCAGATTTGACCTTCTTGGGGTAGACTCGACCTACAGGGGCTGACCTAACAAATAGGTGGACCCACCCTCCACAAGTAGACCTGACCTTTTCGAGGGCACCCCACAGACCTCAAAGTTATTTTGGAAAAAAATTCACGAAGGGGCTAACCTGACCTAACAGACAGTTGGATTTTCCCTTACAGACAGCTAAATTTTCCCCAGACAGCATTTTCCAGAAGGTAAAATTTCACTTTTTAGCAATCTTTTTGGCTATTTAAGGGTTTTTAACCCCTAATTTAGGAACATAGTTTAACTAGGAGGAGTCAATCAACTTTGTTTGCCATGTTTTTGGGTGAGCTATTTGACGTATCCAATCCCCTTGTGCCATTCGGTGATCCTGGGTGACGAGAAATCATAGCTTACCACGTCTTTTGAGTCCACCCCTTTTGTTTTTCTTAGTGGAACCTGCTTGGGGATTTCATCACCCCAAGGGACGATTCCAACCATGCGTATCGGCAGGGTATATAAAAGGGGGAGAGCGAAAGTTGTATGCCAATCTAACCACGTTGTAATTGGCGAAGCATCGGTATGATGTGAAGAGTTGGTTCGAGCCTTTAAAGTTCTCGACTCACGCTTGTAACGGGTATGTGTTCATAGTTTGGGTCTCACATACCAGGTGTATATCAAGGACTCCCTAGTGACCATGTTCATCCTAAATTAGAGGACTTTGTCGACCATACCTTTTCTATTAGACTTAGGCTTGTGTTGTCTGAATTGTCTTCTTTGTGCGAAACTAGTGATTGTCTGATTTATTTCACTCAGCCATATCCTTTTGATTGATGATTGTTGTTTTTTGAGTCCTTTGCCTTACTCTTTTTGTCAAAAGTCAAGTCAAATGTGCAAACAGCTAGATTTTCCCTCACAGACAACCGGACCTAACCTCTGCACAGCCAAATTTTCCCTCCTTTGTAGAAATTTTTGCTCCTTGGGTGGACTTGACCCATCCAGGGGTGGACCTAACCTCTAAATCAGTCCTTTGGAGCCTGTTTTAACAAAATTTCACCAACTTTTTCTCCTTGGGCAGACCTGACCTTTTCCAGGGGCGGACCTGACCTTTGACCCACCCCTTTCAAGCATGTTTTGATAAAATTTGACCAAATTTTGCTCCTTGGGTGGACCTAACCTTTTTCAGGGGCGGACTTGACCTCTGACCCACCCCTTTCAGGCCTGTTTTGACAAAATTTGACCAATTTTTGCTCCTTTGGCAGACCTAACTTGTTGACCCACCCCTTTCAGGCTTGTTTGGACCAAATTTGACCATTTTTTGCTCCTTGGGTAGACCTGACCTTTGACCCACCTCTTTGGGGCTTATTTTGACCAAATTTGAACATCATTTGTTCCTTGGGCAGACCTACCCTTCACAGGGGTGGACTTGACCCTTGACCGGTCAACTTTTTCATCCACTTTGTCATTTAGGACCTTGATTTCACCATCTCGATCACTTGTCTCCCCGTTTCGAGCATCTGTGCATCTGTTTCGGGAATCCATTCGCCATCCTAAAAATTCATTCCCTTAGCTTGTTCATCCATACACCCATTCAGAGTCCTTGTTTACCCATTTTGAACCCATGTTCTGATTATCATTTTCATGTTTCAAACCATCAGTATCCCATTGAAACCTCATTAGAGTGGTTATCCAAATTGACCTAGGCATTCATCTCTAGTTGTCATCCATCCTAAGTCAGTCATCCTTGTCGGCCCAATCAATCCACTTCTATCTCAAGTTGGATTTGGTGTCGTTATCATACATCCCCCCTTTAATTGATTAATCAACACCTAGCATTTCCAAGGATCACTCTCAAACTTGGTTTTAGATTCCAATCACTATCATTCATCCTAATCAATCATCAATCCAAATCGAATCGTTATATCATCCAATTCAGATTGACTCATTCTCTACCAATCAACGCAATCTACTTTAGACAAATCGAATCAATCCTATCAAGCCACATCCTCGTCAGAAAATTAATCATCAAAATCAAATCAATCCCATTGAGCCACATCTTTTTCGGCTAATCAATCATCAAATAAACTTGATCCTTTCATTGCCAAGGTCGTTCTAGCATCCTAGTCCATCCTATCATCTTGCATGCCCATTCAGACCCAGTCACAAACAAGGAAAATGGCCGAACAACAATCCCAACCAAACATCCCTCAAGACCCGAACAATGCAACTAATGCCTCACAAGACCCCAATAATAGTGCGAAAATTCCTTAGGATCCACACAATGGAACATCATCACAATCCAATATCAATGGTCAAAGCACATCACCCCCCGAGGATGAAAACATGGTCATTCAACCCGAAATTACATTTGAGGGACACTTTAGTAACCCGGTCAATGTGCAAATGATAGATCACCTTCTTGAAAAACATGGCAAAGAAATCTTGGCTCACTTAATTAACAAGGGTGTCAAACTGCCATCAGGTATCAACCTATCCAAGTATGGCAGCTCCACACCTAATATACCCCAAGGTTCACAAAACGCACCAAGTAGTTCATACATCCCCAATATTCCTCCCGTAGAAGGTTGGCATCAACCTGAATTTGGCAAGGTCATTTTGTATCTCGTTAGCAATCCCCCACATCCTACAATCTCAGTCATAGGGACTCCCCAAACCACTGATCCCAATGATCCTTTTTCCTTTGGCATGCCACAAACTGTCTCACAACCACAACCACTAATACTACTGGCACCACCCCCTTCAAATCCACCTCCTATCAACACTGGGGGCACCCCTTTTACTGTGTTGCCTCCACCTTCTAGGTCCATAAACCTACCATTGCCTTCATATGCATCTCCACAACCCCCCAATCTAATCTACCACCTCTGAATGTATCCTTCGGTACCTAACAACCTCCCTTGCAAAATCCCCCTACGTTATCTCAGCCGCCCCAACAGCACCAACTGCTATTTTCCTCACAACCACCATACTAGCCACAAAGCAATCTGTCCCAACCTCCCACTCAAACCATATCCCCCTTCCTTGCATCCATCCTATGACCGCGAGCTCAAATAGAATACAACATCTTGTCTTGTCCCATGCAACATCTCACATCACATCAGCAACCACCACAACATCATTATTACCAATAGCAGTCCCAGCAACAACCACCTTGTGCGGCCTCCCAACAATCACAACAATACCCTAGTATCAACATGTCAATCCGCAACATCACATCCAAGCTCCTCAGCAGCCTACCTCACATTTTTATCAAATGAATCCATACTATACCTCGCAACAACAACCCACATATCAACAAAATCCCCTGGCATACCAACAAGGGATGTCATCACTCCACCATCCAAACCCATACCTCAACAATCTGACGCTCTCTTAGTAGGATCCTTTATCATCCTACCATCTATATCCATCCAATTTGCCACCAGTCAACTCAGATTTGCTAGAAATTAAAGCTACTCTAAAAGACCTTCAGGCAGGGACTGGCAAACAATCATTCAAATTTGAGGACATATGCCCATATCCATTCGATCCCTCCATCTCGTTGATCCCCTTCCCTAAACATTTTGAAATACCAAAATTTGACAGATACAGGGGGAACAAGGATCCCAAGGCCCACTTATAGGAATTTTACTCCCAATGTAAAGAAGTTATGCACAATGACAACTATCTCTTGCGCCTGTTCCCACGAAGCCTGACAGGCAATTCCCTAGAGTGGTTCATGAGCCTCGAATGTGGGTCCATAAAATCTTTTGCAGACCTGTCAGAAAAATTTGTGTCATACTTCTTCAATTTGGAGAAGGAAACTGACACCTTAGATCTGCTCAAAGAGAAACAACGTGAGGGTGAAACCTTTGCTAGCTACCTTCAAAGGTGGCATGCGTTAGCAAGCCGAATGAAAACCCCTCTAAAAGAGGACATGGTCACCCTCTTCATGGAGAACTCTCATCCCGACATGGCTCATAACTTTAGGTTACATTGTGTCACCACTTTCACAGAGATAGTGGAAAAGGGACCTATCCTTGAACGTGCCCTTATTACCAAAGGGCACATCAAAATACATAACCAGGATAAAGAAAGGTCATTCAGTGACAAGCCACATTTTTGGAACAAGAACAAGAACATAGTAAATGACAGCGTCAGTGATACTAAACATGTCCAAGTGGCTAATACATACCAAAGATAACAACCATTCATACCTAATGCCATATCTGTACCACAGGGGGCACCTCATCCTCCTCAATAGTCAAATCAGAACATCCAAGGGAACACTAAATGTCAATATGCTCAATTAGGAGAACCCCTAAGTGTCATCTTTAATAAGTTGTTACAGATCAACTATCCAATAACGTACCCTATCACCAAGCCACTTGATGAATCCAAACCCAAGCCTGCATAGTTTAGGAAAAATGAATATTGTGAGTTCCATAAAATCAAAGGACGCTCTTTAAAAATGTGTCAAGGTCTGAAAAAATATGTCCAAAATCTTATTGATCGAGGAGATATCAAAGTTGACACCAGTCAAGCTTCATCATCCAATGCTCAATTGCAAATATATAAAAATGCCTTTCCAAACAATAATCAAGGCACGAGCACCTCCAGCAGCAATCCCCAAGACAACAACACAAATAACGTAATCTATAAGAATGTACCCCTCAATTATGAGGGTGTTATCCATTACATTGAGCAGGTAGAACCCTGTGTATCTATGATACATGTCAAATCCAAAGACCCTTAGTGTGTTGTTACTACACGACGAGCCCACATCACTATCCCTACAGCCTTTACACCCACCCAATCAACTCCTGTAAGCTCTTAGTACAGCATCCTTGATCACTTAAGAAAGACCCCTGCTCATATCTCCATTTTGGATTTGCTTAAGTCTTCTCCTGTATATCAAGAAATCCTCAATAGAGCCCTATAGGAAACCCATGTGCCTAATGACATTGATCCTACACGATTTCAAGCTTTGGTAGGACACCTAGCTTTATCTTATCAACTGCACTTTAGCCAAAATTACATACCAAACATCGATGTCAATCATAATTGCCTCTTGTATATCGAAGTTATGGTTTCTCAGCATAAAATAAAAAGGGTCTTGGCAGATAATGGCTCTGCCCTCAATTTGTGTACTATAAAATTCATAAAATAGGTGGGGTATACTCAATCAGATTTAAGTAATCAGATCATCACAATCAAGGCCTATGATAATGCATAAAGGAATTCAGAGGGAATTATCATTCTTCCTATCCAAGTGGGACCTATGATTCAGTACACTACCTGTCATGTCCTTGATCTGGACTTACCATATAATCTCCTCCTTGGACACCCATGGCTCCATGCTATGCAAGTCATCCCCTCCATGTACCATCAGTGCCTAAAATTCCTAGTCAACTGACAAGAAGTCACCATCTATGCTGACCCCCAACCATTTGAATATTGTCATGCTTTAGAAGCATCATTTCCCCATTTACATTATTGTCTTGGGGTCAAAATGGGGGAATCTCAGTTATCATCCGCTAATCCACCCTCCACCACGACAACCACTCCATCTTCCACCACTAATCATATAGTCACAAAAGTTCGGATCATTGACAAAGGGTGTGGTGAATACAAAATGCATATTGCTCTTAATGTAGCAACCATGCCACCATCACCACACAAGTATGGTCAATCTTCACACGCTACTCCAAAGGAAGACAATACTATAACCTTCAGTGGTAAAAACATCCCTACCACCACTTTTAGGTCCCCTAGTATCAAGATAGATGCACCAGAAGAGGATATAAGTCAATGGGTATACCAAGAAGAACCCCAACTAGATCCCCCTCTAAAGGAATATTTTCAAGAAGCATATCCTTGGTCAGCTAAGTTTGCAGAAAAGTATAACTAAAAAGGTAGGGGCCTAGGTAAAGAAGAACAGGGGCGGTTGCAACCTATTGATACATCAAAGCTGCCAAAGAACATAGGCATCAGATATGATAAAAAGTAGAAAGGCCCTACAACATCGTCTAACACCTCCAATAGTGTCACCGTGGATGATGGCTCATTGGAGGACATACCCGAGGAGGAATCCATCATACATGCATATGATGATGTTGATCACATTGACCTATCATCCATGTTCGAATGCCTATATGTCTGTACCATTAGTCTATCCCTTTGTCACCCTGAGCTTATTGATTGGGACCTACATGATAGCACACCTTTCCATATGTCTGCAGATACATATTTCAACCTCATGAGATTGGGGGATGATGAACACTCTAGTCGCAAAAATAAGAATAAGAAAAATAAGAAGCGGTCATCTAGTGAAAACCTCCCTGAGGCACTTCCTGACCTTGAAAAAGTAAAAATAAAGGACTCATCCGATGGTGAAAACATCGAAGAGGTGTTGGAGGATGGAGATGTTCATCTTCCCTTTGTGGGAACTCAGCTATCTACATGGTCCTCCATTTTAATTGAAGAGACTCGCGAAGTTAATCTGGGTACTGTTGAAAATCCTAAGATCACCTATGTAGCTAAGTCACTCTTAGAGCAAGAGTATCCAGTCATCGTGCAGCTACTCCAAGAGGGAATCATTAAATTTTCTTGGTCATATTTAGACATGCTAGGCTTAGACCTCTCCTTAGTGGTTCATCATCTAGATGTTCACCCAGATGCCAAGCCTGTCAAATAGAAGCTCCACAAGATGCATCCACAGGTAGCATTGTTAGTCAAGAAGGAATTGGAGAAGTTACTAGATGCAGGTTTTATCAGACCAATTGATTACTCTGAGTGGATCTCCAATATAGTACCACTTTCCAAACCAAATGGAGACATTCGGATCTACACAGACTTCAAGGATCTTAACAAGGCCTGCCCAAAAGACAACTTACCTCTACCCAACATTGACATATTGGTCAACCTCATAGCAAGACATGAGATGCTATCCCTTATGGATGGCTTCTCTGGTTATAATCAAATTCGAATTGCACCTGAGGACCAACACAGGACCGCCTTCACAACACCTTGGGGTACTTTATGCTACAAAGTTATGCCCTTTGGTATCAAAAATGTGGGGGCAACATATCAGAGGGAAATGACTGTCATCTTCCATGACCTCATCCATATCATCATGGAGGATTATGTCGACAACTTGTTAGAGAAATCCAGAACACAAGTAGAACATCCTATCATCCTAAAAAAGATCTTTGAACGGTTGGAGCATTACAAGTTACTGCTAAATCCAAAAAAGTGTGTCTTCGGTGTCACGTCAAGAAAGTTGTTGGGTTTCATAGTCTCTCGAAGGGGTATTGAGGTTGATCCCACCAAGGTGAAGGCTATCCTGGACATGCCACCCCCATGCAATTTGAAACAGTTAAGAAGCCTCCAAGGGAAGATGCAATCCATCCATCAGTTCATAGCCCAACTCATGGATAAGTGTCAACCATTCACTCATCTCCTGAAGAAAGACTCCACCTTCCGATGGAACCAATAGTGTCAAATAGGTTTTGATAAGATCAAAGAATACTTAGCTCATCCTCTGATCTTGATGCCACCTATTCTAGGGAAACCCCTCCTACTGTATATCTCTGCCACTTCAGTCGCGATGGGGGCATTGTTGGCATAACATGATGAATCATCAAAAGAGAGTGAGATCTACTACATCAGTCGGACATTGGTCGGCTATGAATTAAACTACTCCCCCAAGGAAAAGGCCTACCTCACACTAGTCTTCAGCACAAAGAAACTCCAACATTACATGCTCAGCCATCCAATCAAATTAATTGCTAACATTCATCCACTTAAGTATTTGTTATCTAGAACCACTCTGACTGGCCGCATGGCCAAGTGGGTCATGCTCCTAAGCGAATTTGACATAGAGTATGTGGAGCAGAAAGCCATAAAGGGACAGGTCATAGCTGATTAGTTGGCTGAGGCACCATTAGTAGATGCTTACCCTCTGGACACTAAATTTCCAAACGAAGAAGTTTACATAGTTACAGAAGCACCAGCTTGGACACTATATTTTGATGGCTCATACACTCATAATGGATAAGGCACATGGATTTTATTAGTTACCCCTCAAGGTGACTACATTCAAAAATCATTCGGGATAGCATTCCCATGTACCAACAACATCGCAGAGTACGAAGCCCTCCTCACCGGCCTCTGAATTGCAAAATAGTGGCATATAACTCACTTGAAAGTCTTTAGTGATTCATTATTAGTCATCAAGCAAGTTAATGATGAATTCCTTACAAAGGATGATAAGTTGTTACCCTTTAAACAAATGGTGGATGATTTCAAGAAATATTTCACCTTCATACAATTTGACCGAATTCCTCAGGTACATAATAAAGCAAAAAATGCAATGGCCACTATCAGTTCCCTGATTGACATGCCTAAAGACTGGACAGAATGTGAGTTCCTTGTCAAAAAAAATTTAATCCCAACATATGATGTTCCTAAGACTGATATGGTGTGTGATATCGTAGGTCCCACCTCCCCCTGGTACCAGGACATATATACCTATCTCCATGATAATATCCTACCCCCATACCTCACACGGAACCAACAAAAATCCTTTATTCAAAGTTTGGCTCGTTACATTATCATCGGTGATACACTTTATCATCGCGGGTATGATGGGATCCTCCTTAGGTGTTTGAATGAGACCAAATCCCACATGGCACTAACGGAGGTACATAGTGGTGTTTGTAGAGCTCACTCAAATGGTATGGCCCTGGCCAAAAGGATTCTCTGAGCTGGGTATTATTGGCCTACAGTAGAGCATGATGCTTGTGAATTTGTGAAGAAGTTCCTTCCATGCCAACAACATGTAGATTTGATTCACGCTCTAGCACAAGATCTTCAACCCCTCCTAGCACCGTGGCCCTTCTCTCAATGGGGTTTTAACTTGATTAGAAATATTTACCCACCATCATCCGATATCCATACATTCATAATCACTACCACTAAATACTTCACTAAGTGGGTGGAAGCCATGCCACTCTCACAAATCACCGGTATTCAGATCTCAAAGCTAATCCTTTACCATATTCTCTACAGATATGGTATCCCATCTACCATCCATTTCGATAATGGAAAACCCTTCAAAAATCAAGCCATGAAACATCTCTGCGACACCTTTCACATCCAACATCATTGGTCAATGCCTTATTACCCCTAGGGTAATGGTCAGGCAAAAGCAACCAACAAGACCCTCATCTGCATCCTTAAAAAGGTTGTCAATAACATTGGTCGAGATTGGCACCTCCATATTCATCCCGCCCTCTGGGCATATCGCACCTCCATCTGCACCCCTACAGGGGCCACTCCCTAATCTTTAGTCTATGGTGTTGAAGCCATCTTTCCAATTGAAGTTGAGATCCCATCACTGAGAATTTCCCTAAAAAATCTTATCAATGAGGAGGATGCTCATGTTGCACGACTTGCACAGCTGGAGTTACTTGATGAAAGAAGAATCAAAGCATATGATCACCTGCAAGCATACCAGAACTGCCTCAAGCGTCACTACAACAAGAAGGTTCACCCTTGACAGTTTCAGGTGGGTGATCTTGTCCTCAAAGAGAATCAGCGTACTCAGCAAGACCGAGACAAGAAGGGAAAATTTGAGCCAAACTGGTTGGGGCCTTATATCATAGCAGCCAAATATGGATCTAGGGCATACAGGTTGACTACTCTTGAAGGAGAGCCCCTTGACGAACCCATCAACATCATGCATCTGAAGAAGTTCTACACCTAAGTCCACTTGGTAACCCCACCTATCAGAAAAATCCAAAATTCCAAAAAATAATAAAGAGAAATGAGTTTGTCCTATGGTGAAAACCACTTTTTGGTGGCACCTTGGATAAGTATGGATGGTGAAAAATTGGTAACAGGTGTCATCCGTAGAGGGCTTAATCATTATCTACCTGGCATCCTAGTTATTTTATGCTTCCATCTGCATTATCATCCTCACCCATCCCATCCTTGGGTACTTGGTATATTGTGATTGAGCATTGGATGACCCATCTAGCCTATCCCCCATCCTGATCTTTTTAGTATCCCACTCTGAGCTTATGTCGTTCATCTCCTCATCGGTCAGTTTGTGTCATCACATAGGATCATCCATCATGTCGGTCTTCATCTAGATCTCATCCTATCGCATCACCAGTCAAACTACGTTGCCCTTGCGCTATCATGTAGGCAAGGCTGATCATTTGATCTTCCCCCAGGATATTCTAACCATCACGTGTTGGTCATCTATCATATTTCTTCACTATCCTCTTTATGCTTTATCCATGGTCTTTTCATGAACTGTGAGGGCTCTGTTCTTTCATGTAGGCAAGGCTAATCTTTGATCGGCCCCCGAGCCCCTAGGTCTATAGGATATGTCAGTCTGTGTCCTTATCTGGCTCGTTATTCTCAAATAAAATCCCCTATTATCAGAATATTTGGTTAATGAAAAACATTTGGCATCAAAATGGGTCATTCTAGTTTAGTATCCATCATCAGTCTCAACAGGATTTATCCTTCCTAGCAGACCTCATCAATCCCATCCATCCCCTTGATCCTATGGAAAAGGACATTTTGAAATTGATTGTGATCTTCTGATGTTTTGGAAGGTATTTATCATTTGAGCTCACTATCAACACTTTTCATGGTCGCCTTGATCCATCATATCATGGTGTGCTTTGACTCATCTATATAGGGGCTTATCTTGGTCTTTTCTTTGTTGTTGTCTTCTCAGTTGTCCCATGTAGTACCCACCAAGATCCCTAAGGTCTTGTGTTATGCTGGGGCATCCTTGTGTGTTTGTGGTTATCCCAATACCTATCCCGACCAAGGTCATCATGACCTTGGGGTGTTGAGATAGCCTTTATGTTTGTTGTGTTTGTTTCATGCATTGGATGCCAACTTGCATTGGTCTTACATATCAGGGTATCCGGTATCTTATGCTATAGCAAAAAATTAGTGCTCCAAAGATGGAAACTCATATTAGGATTGCATTTCATCATCTGTTGCATTGCATTCACCCTATGATTTTGGTTGTGCAAATACTTTATCCCTCTCTCCCCCATTCTTCTCAGGATACTAAAAGGTTTTGACAGGTGACAAATTACACCTATTTTTCATAATCACTACATACCCATCTTCCATTATCATGTCAGTTCTTATTGACGCTTATGACCATGTGTTATTTCCTTTCATTAGTAATTCACTATAAATTACAAGAGAATTATCACATATTAGGTTCATTCTATTAACCACATATACATTGCCACCTGCATCACAAAGTGTCAGACTCATAATACATCACATCCTGCATATATAAAATATTCATATAGAATCCATCATACACACATACATACATGTCAATAAATCAACTAGGCATCCATACACATAAGTCATCATAGATACATGTGCATACATCATATCACCATGTGAATATCTACATTAATAAAATCATCCATATTCCACAAATACATAAACCCAATCATCCATTGTCATATCATAAATATGTGCATAAATAAATATACTCATACATCCACATAGGAATGAAGTATCATATACTCATACATCCACATAAGCATGTAGTATCATAAACATGTACATAAATAAACCAAAGTATCCATCTACATAAGCAGGAAATATCATATACATGTGCATACATAAATTGAATCACCTATCACAAAAAAGGACATACTGCATAGTGTCAATAAGCACTATCCCATATCATAATCAAAATAATACAATGTATGTCATATATTCATCATATATCAAAATCTATCATATATCCATCACATAGCCCTCATACATCATCAAATAAGGTACAAAATCTAGAGATGTAGAGCATCTTTGATCTTTGTCGATAAGTACTACACGCTTCACCCTGCATCTGTCAAAAACTCAGTAACCTATCATCTCTCTAATGAGCTACCCACATCTGATCTTTGTGGCAAATCAGATACTAATCTCCTACTTGGTGAAACACCTAGTGAATCACTATAACCTTGGGTCCACATCCCCAATGACTAAGATGGCGTTGGCATCTATGGTGTTTGTTGAACATACAGGAACATCTGTTGTGTCAGGTCTTGAAATGCATGGTACTACGTGGCCATCCAGAATCCTGCCTCCCTCGTACTCTCCTCTCACTCAGCAACTTGAACCCAAGCAAAATTCTGCTCCTGATGGTACCTATTCCCATCTCTCAAGATCAATCTCCTCTCCTACTCCAAAGCCTCCTCAGATAGTCGTAACTATGCCATCTCTACCTGAACCCGATCTCTCATCTCCTCGGAAGCCACTGCCCTAGCCACTGTTGCATCCCTCTCCCCTTGTAACCCCTGTGTATTTGTCCCTATCACATCACTGACCTGCATTGACTGCCACTGCACCACTGCTGCATCCCGCTCTCCCTACAACCTCTGCATCTATACCTCTGCAACATCTCTCTCTCTCTGCGAGGCCTTTGCCCAAGCCTCTGCTGCATCCCTGTCCCTTTGAAGTGCCTAAAGTCTCAACTCAGCAGAATCTCACTCCTGTCATGGACCTGACACCTATGACACCGCTGCATCCCTCTCTCTCTAGAGAGACTGAACCTCTGACTTTGCCACCAGCCTATCACTCTCAGCCACCTGAGCGCATGCTTGTGCCACATCTCTGTCTCCCTCTAAGACCTACACCTATGCCTATGCCACATCTCTCTCTAACCGCAAGATGAACATCTCTCTCCTTGTCTCCTCTCTCTACTGCATCAACCCCATGTCCCCAACTGTCTACTCTAAATAGTCCACTATGTCTCTAAGGTCAGCCCGCTCCCAGTGCCAATCTGCTCTCTCTCTCCATAACTGCTCTAGCTATCTCTGCAAAACCCTCTGTATCTTCGGTAGTCCCTGTCCCAGTCTCTGATGGCTCCTACCCTATCACCCCTCCAATAGCCTGTTGTATCACCACCTCTGCCACCAAATAGTATCGCTCCCATCTCACTGCATCTCCCTCCTCATGCTCCCTGGCCACCTCCACTTGCAATCTCTCTATCTCTATTCATAGGTCAACTACCTCATCCCATGCCTCATCTCTCTCTCTCATTAATCTCTTCTCCATATTGGACACCAGTGCGGCTAGGACTATGTAATCTCTCTCACCATGGGTGAATTGCTCAGCGCTACCTCTAATCTGATCCGCTCTACCTCTGTCTGTCGACATCATTGCTCGCTAAGGTGCAATCTCTCCAGAGTCTCTCTCAACACTACCGTGGGATCCTCTCCTCAAGGAGGTGTTGTCGATAGTGGTCGGAGGTCATACACATCAGTGTCAATGTCCATCTCCTATGGCTCATACCCCTCACTCTTTGTCAATGCCTTCATTGCATCCAGATCTATCACCAAAGCGGCTCCCTCTCTCCCTATCATCCTCTCTTGTACTCTACTGGCCTCACCCTCCTCCTGTCTCTGTCACTGATACCCTCCTGTGGCCATGTCTGCCTCCTATCTCTCCCATGCTTTATTGGTCTCAACCTCCTCCCCTCTCTCCTACTGCTGACCTCCTAGGGATGCGCATTCCTCCTAGCTCCTCACTCCCTAGATCTCTGGCCCCCTATCCTATTGTGTTGTAACCCTCACATCATCCTCTCCCTCCTCTGCTCCATCCCCTCGAGATCTATGCCATTGTCTCCTCCTCCTAGCTGCCCTCACCAGCTCCTCAGCTGCTCCAAAAGCCTCCTATCTCCTCCTCCTAGCTGCTCCAACAACCTCCTCTCCCCCTCCTAGCTGCCCTTGCTGGCTCCTCGGCTGCTCCCACTACCTCTTGTCCCTCCCCTTGTTTTCCTCCTCTCGCCTGACCTTCTCTCTATTGTCCTCGGAGTAGTGGTCCCATTGCCCTCAACTGTCTCTTGTCCTCTAACCCAAACCCTAGTGCTCCCTCAATTGGCACTATTGGGGTAATCCATGGTGGTCGATGTCACCTGAACCACTGCTGATATTGATCTGTCACCCCTGCATCCCTTTGACCCACCCGCCTATCTGGGTATGGCGTAAACTATAGTGTCTCTAGCTCCTACCACACTGCATCGAGGCTCAGTGGAGCCCCATGGCCGCTCCCTTGAAAGTCACTGGAATATCACCCATGCCGCAGGAATATCCTACCTCACTCCAAAATGTTGTGTCACCCAATCAAGTCTGTGTAGCTCCACTATAAGCAGAACTCTCCCAATAATATAATAGCAGATGAAGAAGTAACCACTGTGTGCCTCCTCATCACCCCTCCAGCCCCTGAAGTGCCACAGCATATAAGGAAGCCACACTATCATCTATGCCTGCACATCATCTAACCATCTCCTCTATATATCTACATCTTTCACATCCCGATACTACAGTATCACTCCCACCTCTGCCCCAAACCCCACGCCATAGCCTATCTATCATCCTACTCTGCTAATCTATGCACAATTGGTCTGGTCACCCTGATGTTCTCCCACGCCCAAACCTGAAGTAGTGTGACATGGGCCACACTCAGCGACTTCTAGTAGCAAACCCAGTGCTTGTCCCCCACGCAAGCTGCCCCTCTCGGCCCTCGATGATATGCCAAATCACCTCGATGAACTTGAGATTCCAGAATCGACCACTCTGGTCTAGCACCAGTATCTCACTAATCAGTCCCGCTAAGTACAAAGAAATACTGGTACCCTATAGGATAGACACCTATCCACATCCAACTACCCCCATTGAACTGGTGAATCGTCACTGCCAAAAACAACTTGCACGGACTCATCCAGCACCTTGTCCGCTGACCAACACTTGCTAACCGCGAGCCTTGCTATAGGGAGCCTCAGAATCCACCAAACATCCTCCAAGGTCACCGTCATCTCCCCAATCGGTAGATGGAACATCGATGTCATCGAGTCCCAGTGCTCTATCAGCACTGTCAGCATGGCCTTGTGGGCCTTAATCATTGGATATGTCAGCATATGAAGTAATCCTGCCTCTGCCAGTCTCTAGTGCTCTGTGCCCATCATTCGTACCATGCATCTCATCAAAACCTCAGAATATCTCTCTCACGTCCACAAACTCTCCACCTTCTGCATCCATGACAATGACACCTTGTCAATGTCTTCTAGCATTGTCTTGTCCTACTTTCTCCCACCCCGAGATTTCCCTTCCCCATCCCATTATTTCTCCATCCCCCCTTGCCCCCCTTTTTTGTGTTTTTTCCATGTCTTCTTCTTTTTCCTAGCTTCGCCCCGACCCTTGGGTGGACTTGCCCACACCTGGGCGGCCTTTCCCGAGATCGTGGGCGGACCCACTCGAGCTTGCGGGTGAGCCCGTCCGAGCTGGCTAGGTGGGCCTCCGTCCTGTTGATGGGTTGGACGAGCACAACAACAGTAAATAGAATATTACTATTCTTCTCTCCTAAAAGAGAAAGAATAACACATGGATATCTAACTCCAAAGGTCTTGGTAATCAGTTCTCAACTTTGCTGATGTCACTCAATGGTTGATGTCAACTATAATGTTCAAGGGGCCTGCTGGTCTTGAGCTTGTGGATTGTTCTAAGATCAAACATAAATTTAAACCTACTTTAACCAGGGTTTTTAAAGAAATAGAAAAAGATAGATCAAAGTTTTGGAACCAAAAATAATGATAATTCATCCAGCTTAACCAAACTTGTTACCTTTCAAGGAATTCCTAACTAAAATTGCAAAACAAAATTAACTTTTGATTAACACACAATTTCATTCATTCATAGTGCTAACTTCAACAACAGATTTTAAATCACCATTTAGAAAAAACATAAAATAAGATTTCATTCCTTGAAAGCTTCCCAAATCAAATGATTAACCCAAGATAAACACCATTCAGGAACACAATATGAAGTAGATTTAAATTTGGTTGCTTCTAATGTTAGTGAAATAGATAAGCAACATTTACAAATCTGGCACAATCACTAGTGTACAGAAAACCTATATCTTCAGATTGTTTCCATCTATACTAAGAGAACCAGAAGGATGCATTATTGCCTTATGTCGAATCTAACTCTTATTCTATTCTACTCTTAATTTTTCTCTCCCACTACTGGTTTCTAAAAAATCCTTATCTATCCTCAAAAACTCCTCTAAAAAGAGGCAAAAGTTCCATATATACAGAACATACCAAAAGGAAAGTCAGCCCCTGCTTTAGGGTTTACAAAAATATTAGCCTTCAGAAATATCCGCCCTTAGATCTTTTGAATCAAGTTACTTCTGCATTAAATGTGTATCCCCGTTGTCCATATTGGTGAAGGATCACTCCAGGAATGGCCTCTAGATCTTTTACAACCACAACATTAACTTCTAGCCTTCGTATCCACCTTCACATTTCCATCAGAGCTACTTTGAATGCCCTAGAGTATAACCATTAATATTGATCTACCCTCTGCCAGTAGAGATCCCAACTGTCACTGAGACTTGTGGCCTTTTCTTCCTTTTGGATTTTTTCCTACTCAAGATATTTATACAAGTTGACCATCTTCAAGAAGTAGCATCTGACCTCCCCTATTAGATCCAAACACCATTGCTTCACCTAGCCGACCCATGTCGCATACATTCTGTTGATCTTCTTCACAGGGGTAGTCAATCAGTCAAACTGCCAAGGGTTCACCTTTAGCTCCCTCTAATTGGTTGAATACATGCCACTTAGGCTTTACAGGTAGTCAAAGGCTACTCAAATAGAATCACATGTCGGTGAGACACTTATCATGTCTCCCTGATGCCATTATACTCTACAGCAGCATCGACATAGCATACAACTGTCAGTGAGACCTCATAGTGACGATGCCTCCTTTTGGCAAGCTCATTTCATTTTGGGGAGACCCCATCTTGTTGGCCAGAGGTTATACCGATATCGTTCCATGTCAGCGAGACTCTCCCTGGTCGGGAAGATGTTACAATGAAGCCCCCACCTTTCGGCGAGACTCCGATGAGTTGGGAAGACTTCTCCCTGAGCAACCCTTCTTTCGCCGAGACCTCCAGTAGTCGGCGGGACCTCTCCCTGAACTCAAACCTTTTGGTGAGACTCCCCCATGTCGGCAGGACATCTCCCCAAAACCATCCCACTTCGGTGAGACCTCACCCCATTGGTGAGACCTTACCCCAAAGCCACAACCTTTCACCAAGACCCCCATTTGTTGGCAAGACCTCATAGCGAACACAAACCACTCTCCCCAACGCTAGCCCATTTCGGCGAGACTTCCTTTGGTTAGCAAGATATATAAAAACCCATGGCAATTAAAATGTCTGGCCGACTGGTATATTTCAAATGAACAGAACCAAATTGCCAGTCGGCAAGACATCTAGCTGGTCTTAGCGACTTTATCCTCTGAAGCATTTTATACCAAATGTGACTGAGGTATGTTTCCCAACTAAGTTCCTTGAGAAATATCATCAGGTGCATGATTTAATCCTGTAATAGAAATTCCTCCATCAGTTCTCAAAGCATATAAAATACACTATTGTTCATCATGCCTTTAATTTTAACAAAAAGAAACCCAACTCTGGCTGAAGCATAACCAAATTAGACAGAAAAAAAAGATAAACTTAGGAGGAAAACAAAAGAACTCCTAAGACCAAACAAACAATGAAAGGCGATAAAAACAATAGAAAGAGGGGGACCCATTTTGTTCTAGAATAAAATGGGGTGGTTATGCAAGGCATAACAAATGGCGACTTGGCTAGGAAAATGGTTTAACCATTTTCAAGAAATTGAAAGATTCAGCTACCCAGAACTCCTGGTTTATGAACATCATAACTCCAGTTGGGTTAGTTTTAACAACCAAGGCTGAGCTAGAATCTCAAATGTAAGTCAACACTGGCTACTCCTGAATCTAAGTGTGTGCTTGATGGTGCATCACTGTTTTATAAAATTTTCCTCATCTTTAGAACAACAATGTGCAAGATTTGAACTACATGAGTTGATTCCCTTTAGTTGTTGTGCAATGATATCCTAGGCATTGCTCCACTACCAATCAAGCGACCATAGCCCCGACGGAGATACCTCTAGTTTTCTCACAGCATGGCTCTACTTCCAGTCAGGCGTCCATAGCCCTAGTAGAGATACTGGAATCACCCATTCATATTGAGTCCTCTTTTATTTTTGATAATTCTTTTTCTCTTTTCTTTTCTCTTGGAGTTTTAGATATTTCATTCAATTCTTCTCAAATTTTCAGATGTCAGACATCTTTTTTGGGTTGAAAACTACCATGGACCTCATAATAGCATATGGGGGATCGTATTTTTCACTCAAATCTTACAACACTATCATCCTAAGATAAATATACCATTACCAAAGGAGATGATCTTGATGATTTGTGACAGATTCAGAGGTAGTTAATGAAGATTGTTTACTTTGCACCTTGTTTTCAGGACTTTTCACAACTCTTATTGAAAATGGGCATAAAACAACAAATTTAAGACAAAATCACCCAATTAGAAAACCTGAAAATATCTAAACCACTTCTCTCATAATAACCAAAGTATACTTCAGATAACAACCCACCATTTCAAGATGGAAAGAATAGAGAAACCCCAAAGAACAAAACAAGACAGACACCAAACAGCAAAGGAAGTGAAAGGAGAGAAAGAAACAACAAACAGACAAACAACAAAACTATTTACATGCAGAACAACAGAACAACTATTTACATGCAGAACAACAGAATATTTACAAACAGAAAAACAAACAAACTATTTACAAACAAAAAAATAAGAGAACACGGGAAAAGGAAATTAATAGAACAAAAAGAAAACTAACTAAACCAAAAACCAACACTAACCAATCCTAATCCTAAACTAACTCCAAAGCTAAGCTTTACAAACACAAAACTATAAAAATGTGTACATTGACTTGATTGATTTTTCATTGTGCAGCAATCTTAACCTACTAGGCACAGTTCTAAACCTAGCAAATTTATCTTTATACTCAGAAATATGAAGTTTATGTGCAATAATTTTGTTTTGAGGATATAAAGCTTGAAATATTATTAGTTGTGGATTCTCAGTTTTGTCATGATTTACCCACAAACATGTTTTACTATCCCCAACGCCATAATCAAAATGAAAAATCATTGAAACACAAAGGATAATGAAAGGACACCACCTGACTCAAAAGATTTCTAATTACTGATGTAGACTTGTGTTGTATGAATTCCTTCTCTCGAGGTTTTAGCTCATGGAACACCACTGAAGCAAGGTTTGTCTTGTAGCTGGGATATTCACTAACCAACATCTTTGTATTCATCTCAGGTATAGAGTAAAAAATCTTCTAGATTTCTTGAGATGAAGTCTTACTTTCAACACTCTCTTGAAACATGTCACCCTCAAGGGTTTGAGAATCTGCATCCAGCTTATCACCATTGATGTCAGGGACACTGGTACATGGTGAACAAGGATTTCCTTCAAACTCGTTTGAATGCAAGGAGTCAAAGCCAGGAAAACACTTTCTCAATTCATATTCCTACACATCATCAACAAGAACATGCCATTCAACATCAAATTTATTAGTATTAAGATCAAATTCATTAGTGGATGCTAAGCAAGGACTTTCTTCAAATAACACATTTGAGTAAACAGAATCAAAATCAAGAAAATACTCCATTGTCTCATTCTCTTTGTCATATTGAAGAGATTCAACTTCTGAGATAACCTCTTGGTCCTTTTCTTGGCATTCCTCTGCTTCATCCAGATGTACCCCGTCATGAATTTCTTCAAGGAACACTTGACTGATCTGCACATCTACTCAAACTTCTTCCCCTAAAATTTCATTTTGGCATTTAAATCCTTGTCTTTGACCACAAGATCCATTGGCAATCTCATCCTGAAGTGTGTTATCTGTTTCAATCCGTTCACTACTTAAATCAGAAAAGTCATCCTCTTGTGTTAACCCATCAAAGTCTGTTTCTTCCTCATTCACCATCATGAAAGAATCTATGAATGCATTGATGAATCCATTCTCCACTTCTATCAAGTCTACACTAGGTAGAGGAGTTTCATCAGTTGTTGAATCCATCTCAATGCAAGGATCAAGGTCATCAAAAGATAGGGAAGAATTAAACCTCCTCACATAGTTACTCTCATCATTTTGGATGGATTGATTATTTTTTTCATGTGTGCTAGTTGTTTCACCCTCCTCATTGAGGGGATACGTACTCCAAGGATCTTCCATAAGTATTCCTTCACTAGTAATTAGTTGCTTGAAATATAACTCCATCCTACCTAGGAAGATGTGGCAATCCATCTGAGAGTGTTGATTAGTTCAATGTATCCTACATCCACTTGGCCCAACAAGTTCTGATAGTTTCAGATCTCCCAATTCTTCTAGTTTCTCCCTTATTCGATTTTATATATGAGGGATATCAATCCAATAGGAACCATGTTCCCTTATCGATCCCTCATCACCCTGATCCTCATTTTGATCAGAAGAGTTGTTCAAATCGTTGGAAGTAATTGTTGATTTCTCATGACAACAATCCTACGTTAATACCTCATCTCCTTCAAAGCCATCGTTAGTACTAACATTTTCAACAAAGCTAGATTCTATCTTAATATTTCCATTATGCTCTAAATTTACATTGATTTCATGCTTTTTACCAAACAAGTCATCAAAATTATATTCTGGCTCATCAAATGTTTCATCTACAACTTCATTGTGATGTAATGGACTATGCTTTGGAATATGACTGAAAAGAGATGATATGGTCACAACTTCATTGACAAATGGAGTACTTAACTCTATGATTGTATTTTGCATAGATAAGTTCTCCCAGTGGTCTTGTGTGCGATTGACCTGATACGGGGTGTTGGGGCATGTGGTGCTTGGAACCTTAGGAAGGTTGTAGCTGCTTGGTGAGAATGATTGCACTTGGGTAGGGATGGTGGGTGAAGTGGCATAAGGTTGCAGATGATGGCAGTTTGCAAGTACAAGAGGATTATAACCCTAAGTTTGGCTATCTAAATTTCTAGTGTCATGTCCAAATTATGCCAGTAAGAGAGCTTTTCTCAATGCATCATGCAATGATGTAGCCTCACCACAACGTATGACTTTGGTTGTAAATGAGGGGTTTAACCCCAATAATAATGTTCTATCAGTATATGATCATCAACAACCAAATCTAAAGATTGAACCTTTTGATACATAAACAAAAATCTATGATTAAATTGATAAATGTATTCTAATGGTATCCTTTTTGTAGTTGAAAATTCATGTAATGGGTGTAGTGCATGTGCATGAGGATCAAACTGATCTAAAAATAAGATTTTAAATCCTATCCTTGAAAAAATAGAGTCTCGTGGCAGATTATCATACCATTGCCTTGTTGTACCTCAAAGTTTTTTGACAAATAACTGGCAGATGATATCCTGATGTTGAATCTGGAGAAAAATGAATATACACCTACAAGTTTTGACATGTTCAGAAGAATTTTTCCCAGTGTTAAGGAAAACTAAAGGAAGCCTATCATACAGATGACTAGGGATTTCCTGGACAAGTCCCGATGTATACAAAGGGCTACCCATTAGAGCTAGGTTTTCCAAGATCTAACCCACTCCATCACAACAATCCAAAATTACTCAAGGAGGCCCTCCCTCTAGCACCATTTTTTGTTGATGGGTCGGACGGGAAAAGCAACATTAAATAGAATATTACTACTATGCTCTCTTGAAAGAGAAAGAATAACACATGGATATCTAACTCCAAAGGTGTTGGTAATCGGTTCTCAACTGTGCTGATGTCACTCAATGGTTGATGTGAACTATGATGTTCAAGGGGCCTTCTAGTGTTGAGCTTGTGGATTGTTCTAAGATCAAACATAAATTTAAACCTACTTTAACCAGGGTTTTTATAGAAACATAAAAATATAGATCAAAGATTTGGAACCGAAAAGAATGATAATTCATCCAACTTAACCAAACTTGTTACCTTTCAAGGAATTCCTAACTAAAACTATAGAACAAAATTAACTTGTGATTAACACACAGTTTCATTCATTCACAGTGCTAACTTCAACAACAAATTTTAAATCACCATTTAGACAAAACATAAAAATAAGATTTCATTCCTTGAAAGCTTCTCAAATCAAATGATTAACCCAAGATAAACACCATTCAGGAACACAATATGAAGTAGATTTAAATCTGGTTACTTCTACTGTTAGTGAAATAGATAAGTAACATATACAAATCTGGCACAATCACCAGTGTATAGAAAACCCATGTCTTTAGATTGTTTCCATCTATACTAAGAGAACCAGAAGGATACATTATTGCCTTCTGTCGAATCTAACTCCTATTCTATTCTACTCTTATGTTTTCTCTCCCACTACTAGTTTCTGAAAAATCCTTATCTATCCTCAAAAACTCCTCTAAAAAGAGGAAAAAGTGCCATATATATAGAACGTGCCAAAAGGAAAGTCGGCCCCTACTTTAGGGTTTACAAAAATATCAGCCTCCAGAAAGATCCGCCCTTAGATCTTTTGAATCAAGTTACTTCTGCATTAAATGTGTATCCTCGCTATCCATGTTGGTGAAGGATCGCTCCAGGAATGGCCTCCAGATCTTTTACAACCACAACATTAAATTTTGGCCTCTATGTCCACCTTCGAACTTCCATCAGAGCTACTTTGAATGCCCTGGAGTATAGCCATTAATATCGATCTACCCTCTACTAGTAGAGATCCCAGCTATCACTGAGACTCGTGGCCTTTTCTTCCTTTCTACTTTTTTCCTACTCAAGATATTTTTGTAAGTTGGCCATCTTCAAGAAGCAGCATCCGACCTCCCCTATTAGATCCAAACACCATTGCTTCACCGCGCCGACCCATGTTGTGCACATTTTGTTGATCTTCTTCACAAGGGTAGTCAATCAGTCAAACTACCAAGAGTTCACCTTTAACTCCCTCTGATTGGTTGAACGCATGCCACTTAGACTTTCTAGACAGTCAAAGGCTACTCAAACAGAATTGTATGTCGGTGAGACACTTGTCGTGTCTCCTAGATGTGATTATACTCTACAGCAGCATCGGCATAGCATACAACTGTTGGTGAGACCTCATAGTGATGATGCCTCCTTTTGGTGAGCTCATTTCATTTTAGGGAGACCCCATCCTATCGACCAGAGGTTATACCGATATCGTTCCATGTTGGCGAGACTCTCCCCGGTCGACAAGATGTTACAGCGAAGGCCCCACCTTTCGGCAAGACTCTGGTGAGTCGGGAAGACTTCTCCCTGAGCAACCCTTCTTTCGCCAAGACCTCCAGCAGTCAGTGGGACCTCTCCCCGAAACCATCCCACTTTGGCGAGACCTCACCCCGTCGGTGAGACCTTACCCCAAGCCACAACCTTTCACTGAGACCCCCATTTGTTGGCAGGACCTCATAGTGAACACAAACCATTCTCCCCAGTGCCGGCCCATTTTGGTGAGACTTCCTTTGGTCGGCGAGATATATAAAAACCCATGGCGATTAAAATGTCTGGCCGACTGGTATATTTCAAATGAACAAAACCAAACTGCCAGTTGACAAGACATCTAGCTGGTCTCAGTGACTTTATCCTCTGAAGAGTTTTATACCAAATGTGACTGAGGTATGCTTCCCAATTGAGTTCCTTGAGAAATATCATCAGGTGCATGATTTAATCCTGCAACAGAAATGCCTCCATTAGTCCTCACAGTATATAAAATACACTATTGTTCATCATGCCTTCAATTTTAACAAAAAGAAACCCAACTCTAGCTGAAGCAGAACCAAATCAGGTAGAACAAAAGACAAACTTAGGAGGAAAAAAAAAGAACTCCTAAGATCAAACCAATAATGAAAGGCAATAAAAACAACAGAAAGAGGGGGACCCATTTTGTTCCAGAATAAAATGGGGTGGTTATGCAAGGCATAACACACCTAGCTCAGGCGGACCTACCTAGGTTGGCTGGGCGGGCCTCTGCCTAGCTCAGGTGGACCCACTTGAGCTCACACGGACCCACCTGGGCTAGCTGGGTGGATGCACCCAGGCTTGACTAATGCCCCCCCTAGCCTAGTCTAGCCCCCCCAAAACTTTTTCTTAAAAAAAAAATTCTCACTAACCCATTTTTCCTCCCGAGCAACCCCACAAAACCCATATTTTTGTTTTTGCAAACAAAAAAAAAATTGACTAAAATCACAAAGTGGAGTTTTGGACTCACCTGGCGTAGCACGACACACTCACTGAAGAATCGTCGTCTCTCGTCCCCCTGATGAATGATTTCTGAATTATACTCCGGCATCGTGTGTCCTCCCTTTTCCTCTCTCCTCTTCTTCCTCCTCTCCTCACTTTAGAGTTGTCCAAATGAGGAGAGGTAACTCCCTCAATTCCCTTTTATAGCTTTTTCCCCCCCTTTTTCACTTTTTAAAATGAAAGGAATTGTTTCCTTTTATTTAACCTTTTTTAGCCTCAACTAATTCCCTCTGACCTTATCTTCCCAGGGCCGCCATTTCCACTTTGTAAACCCATTTTCCTCCATTCAAGTGCCAATCTTCTCTATTTTCCGTTCTCTTTCCATCGACATATACCACTTCATACTTTCAAGAAGTTGCTCGAGGCCCCCTTTTCCTTCCCCATCTACCTTCTCGAAGGGTCATACCTTACCATTCCCTCCCAACCTTCCGTCATAAGCCTTCCCTTGCGAGTCTGGGGCATCCCCTCTATTTCTCCTCCATTCGGGTAGTTCACGCAATCTCTCCCATGTTGGGGCATCTCTTTTCCAATCGCTTCTTCCATAGAGTCGTATGTGTTTGATCTTTCTTCAAAACCCTATTATCCTAATAGTGTTTCGAAGAGGGGAAAAATGTAGACATCCAAATTTTTCCACTTCCATATGGTCAAAATCGTCTCCTTAACCATCCCTTTGCTTATTTAAATCGTCTGCTTTGTCGGTATTAATTAAATCATTCATTTAATTAATATTTTGTATCTTGCATAAGGTTTCCCAAAGTATTTAATTTAATAAATACTTTTCCCCTCTTTCCTCTCTAAATTAAATAAACGCATCACTTTATTTAATTTATTCATATTTTCTTTTAGAATTTTAAATTTATTTTTAAATTCCTTATTTTCTCTCTCATTGTCACATCCTCCAACTTTTGCAAGTTGGTCTCTAATCCCTCTTAACAATCTAACCCTCTTTCTTAGTCATAATTAATTTATGATTAATATGTGCACACCCCTAATTATCATTAGGGTCTCATCCTCCATAATTTCCCACTTGCCTCTAATGTGTCATTAATTAGTTTAATCAAGTACTTGTACAACCTTAATCCCTTAATTAGGTCATCCCTAATTCCCATATCATTTATGGAATGTGTCCTTAGTCAACTTCATTAAAAGATTTCTCTTTTTGAACAAGGCACTCCATTCCCCATGTGAATTTTTAATTCACATTTAATCCCCCAATGCATTTAAATGAATTTTAAATTCCCTCTCTCATCCCCATCAAAATATTTGAAGAATTTTTAATTCTCCACATGTCCTCTCACCCACATGGGGATAAGTACCTCCTTTATGAGGAGATCTTGTCCCAATCCCAAGGTACTATGTACCACCTCCATGTCATGTACTATCCTTCCACCTCATGTACACATCACCATTTTTAAGCCATATCACATGCCACATGTCAAGGTGTGAGGGCTTGTGAGTTTTCAACTCACCTTAGCCCTACATCTTGATTTGGGTGGCTCAATCTTGACCGTCTATTTCTCTAGAGAATTCCAAATTCTCTATAAATACCCCCTCTTTTCTCTCATTTTGAGAGAGATCATTTATAGTAGCCAAACTCTTGCAAACTTTTTCTCAATCCATACTTAGCCATTTTTCATCCATCCTATAGCTTGCATCTCTTTCCATCCAAGAAGCATATAACACCAAAAATTGAAGGGCCAACCAAAGGATCGATTCGAGACAAGGTAAAAGGTTCCATTTGTCATCTTTATTTTGTATTGAATCCAACTAGGCTAATATTGAGGTGTAAAGTGTTTTTAGTGTTATTTGCTCTCTCTTGTTTGTTGTTCATTTTCTAGCACTTAAATTCGCTCTATCACACCAACCATTTGTTTACTCATTTTAAGTACCCATTTACCTGTTCTGACCATCTGTTTACTCGTTCTGAGTACCTATTTCCCCATTTTGAGTACCTGTTTACCCGTTCTAAGCATTTGTTTCCTCATTTTGACCGTCTATTTTCCCATTTTGAGCATTTGTTTCCCATTCCAAGCTGTTGTTTCTCCATTCGAAAAATTCGTTTACTCATTTCAAGTATCTGTCTCCTTGATCGAGCATCTGTTTTCCTATTCTGATAGTCTGTTTGATCCTCTTTTCTAATTTAGACAAGTCTAAAAGTACATGGGTGAACCTAACCTCTAGTGGGGTGAACCTGACCTCTAGATAGGTGAACTTAACCTCCAGTTGGGTGAACCTGACCTCTAGTTGGGGGTATGTGCAGGATCATAATGGAAAAAATAGGCCCTTAAGTGGCAAAAAAATCAGAAAAATTAGTGTTAGGAAACTTGACGTAAAAATTTGAATAAGTTATCTATATTATTTCAAAAATATGTAAAAATAGAAGCTGTATAAAATTGAATGTAGATTCTAAACTACTAGGTTTATTTAAAAATAAATAAAATCTATTTGGTAAAAATTTGAAATTTCAATGCAGTAGTACTTAAATTTCAGAGAAAAAATAAGAAGTAGGTGTCTGTCTGACCACCCTAACCATAATATATGATAATTATTTTTTATAAGATTTTATATATAAGTAGAGGACTCATGTTTGGATGTGATGCATATTTTTTGTAATTTTTTCCAAGTAAATAATTAATTATGATTTTTTTATTACAAATTTTAAAAAATATAAAAACTCGTATGTCTGACCACCTTAACTTGGTCAAAACTTCATGAAATTTATTTTTTCTTTTTTTAAGCCTATAGTATGTGAAGCATAGAATGTGACGCATGTTTTAGATTCAAAAAATGTGATACCGCTTGAAAATTATATATATTTTTGAATTGGCCAATCGATTAGGACTTTAGTCGTAATTATATTAGAAAATGAATAATAATTATTTATTAAATTCAAATTAAAGAATAATTTATATTGGTGGAAAGCTAAGAATCTCCTCCATAAACCCTTTTTATTTCATCAATTTTTGGTAAAAAAAAAAGTCATCAGCCACATACCCTACAAATACCCATAATATTGCCACTTTTTGGCTCATCATGATCTTGCACATACCCTTGGGCAAACTTCACCTCTAGATAGGTGAACTTGACCTTCAGTTAGGCGAACCTGACCTCTAGTTAGGCAAAACTAACCTCTTGATAGGTGAACCTGACCTCCAGTTGGGTGAACTTGACCTCCAGATAGGTGAACCTGACCTCCAATTGGGTGACCCTGACCTCCAGTTGGATGAACTTGACCTCTAGTTGGGTGAACTTGACCTCCACTTGGGTGACCTTGCCCCTTAGTTGGGAAATCCTACACCTTGGTTAGACGAGCCTGATCTTTATCTCGTCATTCTACATCTTCCGTAATTTGCATTTGCATCATCCAAATCATATAGGTACATCATAAAGCATCTCTAGGTTGCATATCCATAATCACTTTCACATTCAAAATCCATTGAACTTTGTTTGAAGTCATTATTCAAATTGACCCAAGTGTCTAAAATTGATCATCATCCTACAACATCTACTTAGGATAGCCATCCATCTTGAATTAGTCATCATCATTTGACCCTATCAATCCACTTCCATCTCAAGCTGGATTCGGTGCCACAATCATCTACCTATCCTTAATCCGATCAATTAGCACCTTAAGTCACCTAGGGTGATCTCTGAACCTAGTTTAGAATCTCTTTCATCATCTAATCATATCCAATCATCCAAACTTATCAATCGCTTCATCAACCAACCTTATCCAATCTAATCTAATCTAATCCTTATCCAATCATTGAATCTATCAATCCAATCCAATCTCATCCTTATCAAATCGTCCAATCAGTTGATCCACTATCCAACCAAATCAATCATTCAATCATCAATTAGGCATTGCATCATAAAGTTTAACCACATCTTGGTCACATAGTAGTTTTTCACTTTCATGCCTGTTCAAACTCTATCACAAGCCAAGAAATAAATGGTCGAACAACAAGCCCAAGGTTCCCACCTAAATATCCCTCAAGATCCCAATAACTCTACAGACACCACACAAGATCCCAACAATGGTGCAAATATCCCTCAAGATCCCCATAACGGTGCATCATCACAATCCAATACTAACGTCCAAAACACCTCACAGCCTGAAGATGAAAACATGGCCAATCAGCCTGAAGTTACTATTGATGAATACCTAAGCAATCTTGCTAATGTTCAGATGATGGATTGCCTCCTCAACGAGCGTGGGGATAAGATTCTCGCTACTCTGATTATGAAAGGGGTCAAATCCTCACCCAATTTCAAAATTTCACAATGCATCGACACCCAGACTCTCCCTACACCCCAAGAGCCACAAACTTCACAAAATGTTCTAGGAAATTCGTATCTTCCTAAAGGTCCACCTATAGAGAATTGGTATCATCTTGAGTTCGAAAAATTCCATGATACACCAAGTCACCACTTATCCTTGCCTCCCATCCATTGCCTCTACGACACCACCTAATCCTAATGATCCCTATGCCTATGGCATGCCGCTGAGTATTCCGCCTGCTCCACCACTTGCACCTTAGCATCATGTTCAACCACTCGTCAATACTAGGGGCACTCCTCTTCTTGCATTGATGTCACCTCCAAGACCTACACCTATTGGTAATCTACTACTGCCACCTCAAGGAATTATCCCTGCATTTCAACAGCCTCCCATTAATCCTCATCAATCCACTATGATGAAAGTACCACCACAACACACTGCTATCCCTTTGCAAATGTCGCCACAACATGTTGTTGTTGCTACAATTTCATCTCAACCACCCCATCAACAACCCCTACAACAGAACGTCACTATCTCGCAATGGAACGTCACCATTCCACCAAAAAAGTTTCAATTCCTCAACAACACATTATCGTTCCTAAACAACCCCCACATTAAGTCACGTAAACTACATCATAGCCACCACAACCACCCCATAATGCTTCTGCAATAGTCCCACAACAGCAACATACCCCATCTTTCCCACTTTACGAACAGTTGCCACAACAACAACAACCACCTCATCATACACACATTCCTACACAAATACAACAAAATCCTCTCACACAATATCTTTACCACCCATCTAGTACATACACTACTTATGCTGCTATGTCCAATCCTAATCAAAATATTCATGTGACCGCTCATAACCCTGTGGACTCAAATGCCTCCATACACTAATCCTCTGCAATTGCACACAAACCCATACCAACAATAGTCTAATCCACAAAAACTTCCATACATCACACAACAACCCAATGTTGCATACAATTACCAGTCCAATCCATACTACACTCAATATCAACCTCCATACCAACAAGGTGCTTCATCCACATCTTATATGCAGCAATAGCCACCTTATCACCAAGGTTCTCAATCCACCTCTTACTATCAACAACTGTTGCCTTACCAATAAGGGGCTTCCATGTCATCATACTATCAAGCTTCTATGAAATACTAGTTGGGCACTCCATCTGATTTGTACTATCAATAGCAGTCACCATACCAACAAGTGGCTTCCACCTTTTACCATCAATATCTGTCATCCTCCTATCCACCTTATGCCAATCCTCAATCCACTTATGCTAATCAGTACCAACAAACACCTTCATACATACCTCAACCCACTTATGATCTAGCTACACCAGCACCATCCTCATCATATCAATAGTATCCTCCATACAATCAGCCTAGTTCATCCAATCTGACTCCCGCAGCGCCTATCAATCAAGATCTAGAAGAAGTAAAAGCTGCATTAAAGGACTTACAAGCTGGGACTGACAAATAATCATTCAAGTTTGAGGAAATTTGTCCCTATCTGTTTGATCCTTTTGTTTCATTAGTTACTTTCCCAAAGCATTTTGAAATTCCAAAATTTGATAAATATAAAGGAACTGAAGACCCCAAGGCTCACCTTCAAGATTTATATGCCCACTGTCAGGAAGTCATGCATAACGACAATTACCTCATGAGATTGTTCCCTAAGAGTTTACATGGAATAGCTCTTGATTGGTTTATGGGTCTTAAGAAAGGATCTATCACATCCTTTGCATAGCTTTTAGAAGAGTTTTTCTCCCACTTCTCCTTCAATCTGGAGAAGGATATCAACACCTTAGATCTCCTGAATAAAAATCAGTGGGAAGGAGAAACCTTTGTGAGCTATCTTCAAAGATGGTGAGCCCTAGCGAGTCGTATGAAATCTCCACTAAGGGAAAAAGACATGGTCACCTTGTTCATCGAAAACTCTCATCCGGACATGGCTCATAACTTTAGACTCCATAGCATCACGACCTTTGTTGAAATCGTGGAGAAAGGTCCTATTCTTGAGAGAGCCCTCATCGCCAAAGGGCTAGTCAAAATCTTTAGCTCGGATAAAGAGAAATCGTTTGAAGACAAGCCTTATTATTGGAACAAAAACAAAAACACTATCAATGATGGTGTCACTGACACCAAACATGTCCAAGTGGCTAATGCTTCGTAGAAGCCGCAATATATTCCTCAACAATCAAACCCTCATGCTATATCAATGCCATAGGGGTAACCTCATCCCAACCAACAATCCAATTAGAATAACCAATGGAATGGAAAACACCAATTCACTCAACTAGGGGAACCCCTAAGTGTCATGTTTAATAGGCTTCTTCAAGCCAATTACCCGATTACATATCCTGTGACCAAGCCACTAGACAAATCCAAGTTCAAACTAGCCTAGTTTAAAGAAAATGAATATTGTGAATTCCACAAGATTAAAGGGCATACATTGAATAAGTGTCAAAGTCTAAAAACCCACATCTAGGATCTCATAGATCGGAGTGACATACATGTGGATGCCAACATGGAACCTTCATCTAATGTTAAATTAAAAATATATCAAAATGCTTTCCCTAAGTATAACCAAGGTCCTAGCATGTCAAACACCAACCCAAGGCCTAGTAACAACAGTAATCGGGATAACACCACAAATAACATTAGTTACAAAAATTTTCCATTCAATTAGCAAGGCATTGTCATGCACACCAAACAAGTGGAACCAAGTGTATCTATGATACACATAAAAGGAAAGGGTCCACAATGTGTTGTTACAACCTATCAGACCCACATCACAGTCCCTGGAGCCTCTGCATCCACCCGGCCATAGCCTATGAATTCTCAATACAACATTCTTGATCATATGGGAAAGACTTTGGCATAGATATCCATTCTAGACTTGCTTAAGTCTTCTCCCGTACACCAAGAAATCCTAAATAAGGGCTTATAGGACACTCAAGTTCCTAATGGCATAGACCCTACACAATTTCTAGCATTGCTAGGGAACCTCTCCACCACTTATCAACTAGGTTTTA
Organism: Sequoia sempervirens; assembly: GCA_007258455.2. Classification (NCBI taxonomy): domain Eukaryota; kingdom Viridiplantae; phylum Streptophyta; class Pinopsida; order Cupressales; family Cupressaceae; genus Sequoia; species Sequoia sempervirens. The sequence goes on from VDFB02281492.1 coordinate 62,448,900, forward strand.
GCCAAAATGGCATGCCCTACATCGATTCCAATCATAATCATCCCCTTCATCTAGAGGTCCTGGTAAACTGTCACAAAATAAAAAGGGTCTTGGTGGATAATGGTTCTACCCTAAACCTTTGTACATTTAAATTCATAAAAAAGGTAGGATACACCCATGTTGACTTAAATAATCAAGTCATAGCAATCAAGGCGTATGATAATGTGGAGCATGATTCTGAAGAAACAATATGTCTTTCGATCCAGGTTGATCTAGCTGTGTAATACACTTGTCATGTCCTTGATCTGGAACTCTCCTATAACCTCCTCCTTGGTCATCCATGGATTCATCCCATGCAAGCCGTTCCATCCACATACCATTAATGTCTAAAATTCCCATTCAATGGGATAGAAGTTACCATGCATGCAGATCCCCAACCATTTGACTATTGCCACACATTAGAAGCTTATTTTCCTCATTCCCACTATTGTCCTAGAGTGGAAATGGGACTACCACAAACGTCACCATCCCAATCATCTACCACCACATTAACCACCACTTCATCCACTCCATCATCCACATCTGACTCCACCATTACCAAGGTCCAGATCATTGACAAAGGGTGTGGTGAGTACGAAATGCACACAACCTTGAACGTGGAAACTATGCCACCATCACCACACACATATGGCCAACCTTCATAGTCTACACCAAAACCAGAAGACAAGAATATCACTTTGAGCTTTAAAAACATGGGAACAAGTACTTACCTCTCTCTTGGGTTAAGACAATATGCGCCAGAAGATGACATAAGCCAATGGGTCTACCGCGAGGAACCTGATCCCTCCCCTCTTTTGAAATAATATTTCCAGGATAACTATCCTTCGCCCTCTAAGTTCACAAAAAAGTATAATTATTAGGGGGGGGCCTTGGCACTGAAGAGCAAGGAAGGAAACACCATATTGAGGCTACAATAAGACCAAGATACTCTGGCTTTGGTCATGACACAAAACAAAAGGGACCTATAGCATCATCTAGTGCCTCTAACAATGTCAAAGAGAGCAACAATCTCCTTGAAGACATACCAGAGGAGGAATCCATCATACATGCATACAATGATGTATATCACATTGACCTCTCTTCCATGTTTGACTACTTATACATCTATACCATTAGCCTATCCTTTAAACATCCTAAACTCATAGATTGGGACCTACATGGTAGCACACCTATCGATACCTTTCCCACAATGGATCAATATGTACACCTTATGGGATTGGGGGAAGATGAACACCCTAACCGCAAATTTAAAAAGAAACAAAATAGAAAAGGGTCACCTAGCAAAAACCTCCCTGAGGCACTTCTTGACCTATAAAAAGTTAAAAAAAAGGTGTATCTGATAGTGAACACCCTGATGAGGCACTAGAAGATAGGGATTCTCATCTTCCCCTTGTAGGAACTCAGCTCTCCGAACGATCATCCATCCTGATAGAGGAAACACAAGAAATAAATTTGGGAACTGAAGAGGATCCCTAAATTACATATGTAGCTAAAGCATTGTTTGAGGAAGAACATTCTACCATCACTAAGCTTCTCAAAGAAGGCATCATCAATTTTGCAGGAACATATTCAGACATGGTAGGCCTTGATCGTGCATTAGTAGTACATCACCTGGATGTACGTCTTGATGCCCAACCTACCAAGAAAAAGCTTTAGAAAATGAACCCCAAGGTGGCTCTACTATTTAAGAAAGATTTGGAGAAGCTATTGGATGTTGGATTCATAAGACCCATTGATTATTCAAAATGGATCTCCAATGTAGTGTGCATAGCCAAACCAAACAGTGCTATCAGAGTGTGTACAAACTTTTATGATCTCAATAAGGATTATCCCAAAGATGATTTTCCTTTGCCAAACATAGACATGTTGGTTGACCTCACTACAGGATATGAGATGATTTCCCTCATGGATGGCTTCTCCAGATACAATCAGATCAGAATTGCACCTGAAGACCAACATAAAATAGCTTTCACCACACCCATGGGGCACCTTCTATTATAATGTTATTCCCTTTGGTTTTAAAAATGTAGGGGCAACCTACCAGCGGGCTATGACCATTATCTTCCATGATCTCATTCATATATTAATGGAAGATTATGTTGATGATCTATTAGGGTAATCAAGAACAAGGGAATAACATCTTGTGGTACTCAAGAAGATCTTTGAGCGTTTAGAGTAGTATAAGCTAAGGCTAAATCCTACGAAATGTGTTTTTGGTGTTACATTAGGAAAACTACTGGGTTTCCTTGTCTCTCAAAGAGGTATAGAATTAGATCCAGTGAAATTCAAAGCAATTATGGATATGCCTCCACCACGCAACCTAAAATAGCTAAGAAGCCTTCAGGGTAAACTACAATGCATCTAGAAATTCATAGCTCAATTAGTCAACAAGTGTCAGTCATTCACTCATCTCCTAAAGAAGGATACTACTTTTAAGTGGAACCAATAGTGTCAACTTAGCTTTGACCAAATCAAAGAATATTTGGCTCACCCACCAATCCTTATGCCACCAATTCTTGGTAAGCCACTCCTGTTGTACATTTTGGCTACTTCAATGGCACTAGGGGTATTATTGGCACAATATGATGAGTCATCAAAGGAAAGAACAATGTATTACATCAATCGAACCCTAGTTGGTTATGAGCTTAATTATTCCCCAATGGAAAAATCTTGCCTAGCCTTGGTTTTCAGTTTGCAAAAGTTTTGAAATTACATGCTCATTCATCCAGTAAAGCTCATCTCCAAGGTTGATCCACTCAAATACCTGTTATCCAAAACAATTCTAATTGGTTGCATGGGTAAGTGGGTCATGCTCCTGAGTGAATTCGATATAGAATATGTAGACCAGAAAGCTATTAAAGTACAAGCGATAGCTAATCAATTGGAAGATGCTCCCCTGGTAGATGCCTAACCCCTAACAATAGAATTTATGGATGAAGGAGTCTTCAAGTAGTAGAAGCAGCCACATGGACACTGTACTTTGATGGGTCATACACACACAATGGATTGGGGGTAGGAATCCTACTCGTCACCTCCCAAGGGGATTATATATCAAATTCATTTAGATTGGCCTTTTTGTGCATAAATAACATAGTTCAATATGAATCTCTTCTTACTGGCATCAAAATTGCAATCCAATGGCATATCACCCACCTAAGAGTCTCTGGTGATTCTCAATTAATCATCAAATAGGTCAATGATGAGTTTCTCAGAAAAGATGATAAGCTACTGCCCTATAAACACATGGTAGATGATTTCAAGAAGTATTTCACTTCCATCCAGTTTGATCATATTCCAAGAGTCCAAAACAAAGAAGCAGATGCTATGGCTACTATTGGTTCCTTAATTGACATGCCCAAAGACAAAATAGAGTGTGAGCTCCTAATTCAACAACTCTTAATCCCGGCATATGATATCCTAGAAAGTGAGATGGTGTGTGACATTGTAGGTCCCACATCCCCTTGGTACCATGATATCTATAACTACCTTCACGACAATATGGGTATGTGCAGGATCATCATGGAAAAAATAGGCCCTTAAGTGGCAAAAAGTTTAGAAAAATTAGAGTTAGGAAACTTGACATAAAAATTTGAATAGGTTATCTATATTATTTTGAAAATATGTAAGAATAGAATCCATAGCAGATTGAATGTAGTTTCTAAACTACTAGTTTTTTTTTTGTTTTAAATCTATTTGGTGAAAATTTGAAACTTCAATGCAGTAGTACTTAAATTTTAGGGAAAAATAAGTAGGTGTCTGTCTAACCACCCTAACCACAATAAAATGATAATATTTTTTTATAAGATTTTAGATATAATTAGAGGACTCATGTCTCAATGTGATGCATATTTTATTTTATTTCCAAGTAAATAATTAATTATGATTTTTTATTATAACTTTTTAAAAATATAAAAACTTGTATGTCTCACCTTAACTTGGTCAAAACTTCATGAAATTCAATATTTTTTTTTAATCCTATAGTATACAAAACATAGAATGTGATGCATGTTTTAGATTCAAACAATGTGATACCATTTGAAAGCTGTGGATTTTTTTCAATCAGCCTAACAATTATAACTTTAGTCATAATTCAAATAGAAAATGAATAATTATTATTTATTAAATTCAAAGTAAAGCATAATTTATATTGGTAGAAAGCTGAGAATCTCCTTTAAAAACCCTTTTTGTTTCATCAATTTTGGGTAAAAAAAAGTTGTTAGCCACATACCCATCATATCGCCACTTTTTGGCCCATCATTATCCTCCACATACCCATATCCTACCTCTTGATCTCACATGAAACCAACGTAAGTCTTTCATCTAGATAACATCTCATTACACCATCATAGGTGATACACTTTATCGACGTGGGTATGATGGAACCCTCCTCCAATGTTTGAATGAGATTGAAGCCCATACTGTGTTAACAAAGGTACATAGTGGTGTATGTGGGGCCCACTCAAATGGCATAGCTTTGGCTAAGAGAATCCTTCGAGCAGGATATTATTGGCCTACATTATAACATGATTCTTGTGATTTCATCAAGAAGTGCTTACCTTTTCAACAACACGTCGATCTGATACATGCTCCAGCATAGGATCTGCAGCCTCTAGTAGCACCATGGCCCTTTTCTCAGTGGGGTTTTGACCTAATCAGCAAGATCTATCCTCCATCCTCTAATGGCCATACCTTCATCATCACCATAACTAAGTACTTCACCAAGTGGGTGGAAGCAATGCCACTCTCACAAATCACAGGTACTCAGATTTCCAAGTTTATCCTCTTCCATATTCTCTACAGATATGGAATACCATCCACCATCATTTCTAACAATGGAAAGCATTTCAAAAATGAAGCCACAAAACACCTTTGTGACACCTTTCATATCCAACATCGTTGGTCTACGCCTTATTACCCCTAGGGTAATGGTTAGGCGGAAGCCACCAACAAAACCCCCATCAAAATCCTCAAAAAGGTGGTCAATGGTATTGGTCGAGATTGGAACCTTCACATCCTTCCCACCCTTTGGGCCTATCGTACTTCTATCCGCACCGCTACAGGGGCCACTCCATATTATCTCATCTATGGTGCTGAAACTATCTTGTCGATTGAGGTAGAAATCCCATCACTGAGAATATCATTGAAGAATCTTATCACTGATGAAGAAACTCGAGTTTCTAGACTCGGCTAGCTAGAACTCCTTAATGAAAGACAGATCAAAGCATATGACCACATTTAAGCCTATCAAAATCATCTAAAAAGAAGCTACAACAAGAAGATCAGTCCTCATTAGTTCAACATTGGTGATTTAGTCCTCAAGGAGAATCAACGCACTCAATAGGATGGAGAAAAGAAGGGAAAATTTGAAGCAAATTGGCTAGGTCTTTATGTCATCACCACAAAATATGGATCAAGGGCCTATAGACTAGCTACACCTAAAGGAGAGGCCTTAGAGGATCCCATTAACACCATGCACCTGAAAAGGTTCTACACTTAAGTTAGTTGGGGTATCCTCTCCTGCAAAGTTCAAAAAAAAAATTAAAATTAAAAGAATCATCAAAAATACAAAAAAAATCAAAAAATCAAAAAAATCCAAAGTAAGTAAAGAGAAATAATTCATCCTATGGTGAAAACCACCCTTGGTCGGGCCTTGGATAAGTATGTTTGGTGAAAACCTGGTCACAAGTGCCATTCATAAAGGGCTTAATCATTATCTACCTTGCGCCATAATTACTTTATGCTTCCATCCATCCCAATCTCATGTACTATCATCCCATCGATCCTATCCTCCCATCTGCATGCATCATCTGGTTGCTTGGTATATTTTGGTTGAGCATTGGATGATCTTCATCTGCTACCCATCATCCTGAGCTTTTATCCTAATCTGAGCTTGTGTCATCGGTCTCATCATCTGGTCAATCCTTCATGTCCATCTAGGATCATCCACCGTGTTGGTCTTCATTTAGATCCCATCATGTCGCATCTGTCTCTTTAGTCTTTGTCGAACTACGTTGCCCCTGGGCTTTCACATAGGCAAGGCTGATCATTTGATCCGCCCCCAGGGCACTTTTTCCATCCTGTTTTGGTCATCCATTCTGGTCTTCATTGTCCCCTTTGTGCTCTTATCCCTAGTCCATCCTTGTTCTTTTCAAACTATGTTTCCCCTGTGCTTTCACGTAGGCAAGGCCAATCTTTTGATCCACCCCTAGGGCTTCACTTTGCTTTTCTTTTCTTTGACATCACTTTCCATCACTCATCTCCATATGTCATCTTTCCACTTTTATCCATAGTATTTTCTTGAACTACAAGGGCTCTATGCTTTCACATACGCAACACTAATCTTTGATCGGCCCTCAAGCCCCTAGGCCGTTAGGGTGTATCAGTCTTGTGTATCATGTCTTATGTCATGTCATCAAGTATGTCCTTATCTAGCTGGTTCTTCACAAATGAGATCCACTCATTTCATGAGATTCAATTGGTTTCAGAATTTACTGTGTCATTTATCGATCTTTTAGTTTAGTATCCATCTTTGGTCTCAACAGGATGCATCCTTCCTAACAGGCCTCATCAACCCCATCCATCCTCTTGATCCTATAGCAAAGGATGTTTTGAAATTGATTGTGATCTTTTGATGATTTTGGATTTTGTTTATCATTTGAGCCCCCTCTCACAACTTGTTAAGGCCATAATAATCCATCATATTATGGCGTGTTTTGATAGGTTAACACAAGGGCATATCTTGATCTTTCTTGCTTTTTTGTTGTCTTCCTAGTTGTCCCACATGGCACCCACCAAGATCCTTGAGGTTTTGTGTTACGTTGGGGCATCCTTTTGTGCTTGTGGTTATTCCAATGCTTGGCCCGACCAAGGTCTTCGCGACTTTGGGGTGTTGGGATAACCTTATTGTCTACTGTGTTTTTTTTATGCATTGGACGCTAATTTGCCCTGGTTCACGTACCATGGTACCTAGTGTCTTATGCTATAGCAAAAATCAGTGCTCTGAGAATGGAAAATTACATTAGGATTGCATTTCATGATCAAATCCATTGCATTACATTCATACTTGACCTATGACCTATGATTTTGGTTGTGCAAACATTCACCTTCCATCTCCCATTCTTCTCGTGATACATATAGTTCTTGGCAGGTGCAATTTCACACCCATCTTCCCTTAATTTTATAATTATTATAGGGAAGGTACTTTCCATTAAACCAACACCATATGCCTACCATCTACCCTCGTTACTATGCAAGTCCTTATTGGCACTTATGTTCATGTTTCATTGCATTTCATGTTAATCCATTGCACTCACCTATCACACACCTTTATTTTGTATAAGCTAAAGCAAGCATGATCACAAATAAAGTTCATTTACCATCCATATTGCATTTTATCTATCTGTTAGTGTTTGTCAGAAATTTAATTGCATCTAATCCCACATTCAATTCATTGCATTATCATCTCATAAGTTGTTGAGATTGATCATATTTGTCTATTCTAAGCATCTGAAATTCATCTCCTCAATCATCTATTTCCACATTAATCAATATCATTAACACATTGCCACCTGCATCACAAGTTGTTAGAACCATATCCATAGAACATAAGGTCATATATCAATCATCACATCCTGCATCATACATGTTAGTCATCATACATATCATACATCACATCCATGTAAGCATCAACATACATCATCATAAATACATACATATATCACATCATCATGATCATCCATAGTAAAATCATCAACATACACATGCATAAATCAAATCATCCATCACATAAGCATCACACAGTGTCAATAAGAGCAGTCGCATATCATATATAAAGATAAAAATATGAATTTTCATCACATAGTCCATAATAATGTCCATCATATAGCCAAAATATACATCCATTGCATGTATTATCAAATAAAGTACAAATACAAGGCTCTAGATCCACTTTGATCTCTGCTACTCTATATTGTACATCCATCATGCACCTGTCAAAAATTGGTATCTTGTCACCTGTCCTCTCTCCTCTCTACTGTGAGCTTCTGACATTTTGGGCATTGTCCCTCTACATGGAGGAGTCGCTTGATAGTCATTGTACCCTTGAGTATGTGTCCCTAGTGACTGGGATGGTGCAGGCATCTGAGGCACCTATCAAACATAGTGAGTTGTGTGTTGTGCCAAATCTGGAATTTCCTACTCATAAGCACACATCCAAAAGACACCTCCCTCATATACTCATCTCTCTTCACAACTTGATACCTGATTGCATTTCGCTCATGTCTATATTTGTCTCAATCCCCATAGATGGATCTCCACTCCTATTCCCATGTGTCCTATGCAAACCTCAGCTGATCTATCTCTACCCCCATTCGTGACACCTGCTCTATAGACCTGTCCCTCTTAGCCTCCATAGCCTATATTTGTGCCTGCAATCTCTACACCTCTACCCTAGTCTCACCACTCTCACCCTATGATATCAGTTCCTAGGCCTGTGCTGCATCTCTCTCTCTCTCTACTACATGTGCTCATGTCACTGTCGTATACCTCTCCCTCTGTAAGGTCTCCACCTGTATATGTGTTGCATCCCTCTGCCTCTATAGGATTTGTACCTATATCTATGCTACATTCCTCTCCCCATGTAGGGTTTGTACCTGAATCTATGCCACATCCCTCACTCTGTAGGGTCTGCACCTATGTGCATTCTATGTCTCGCTCTATGCTCATAGCATCCTCCCTCTCCTGTATCAACCCTATGTCTCCCACTATCTGATCTGGTACATTGACTCTATCACAAAGCTCATCTTGCTCTCATTTTAGCTTAGTCCTCTCTCTCAGTAACCCCTCCACCTGTATCCTTAGATCATCCAGGTCCTTCTCTACCTCTACCATGGTCCCTATGGATACCTGCTCTATCAATCCTCTAGGCTCTTGTTTTCCTCTTGCCTGTAGTATGGTCACCATTTCCTCTAGCTTGTCTCACTCCCATCTTGCCGCCACCGCCTCCTCATGCTCTTTCGATACCTCTCCCTCTAGCCAAGTCACCTCTGCTCATAGCTTTCTCACCTTAGCTCATAGACCATCTCTATCTACTTGTAGCGCCTCCTCATACTACGATGTTGCATCGGCTATAGACCTAAAATCTCTCTCACCCTCTAGTCTACATTTTGCAGCCTCTACATCTCTCAATCTCTACTCAATGATCTATAATCTTGCTATGGCCTCTCTCAACAGTATCCCTAGATCCTCTACTATAGGTGGCACCATGGCCAATGGGGGAATATCATGAACATTCCTATCCATTTCCTCTGCCTCTGCCTCATCTCTCTCATCCATATTCTCCACATCTGCATCATCTATCCAATCCTCTCCCTTGATCTCCACCTTGGCTCTCCTTCGGGCTCTCCTCCTTCTCACCCTCTCCTACTACCCTATTGCTCTAGCTACATCCTACCCTCTTCCATCTCTCTCCACCATCCCCACCTCATCTCTCCCCTCCTCTACCTTAATCCTCACTCTAGCTCTCCTTCGATGTCTCCTCTTCCTCCCCATCCACTCTTGTTGCCCTATGACCCTAGCCTCACCCTATCCTCTATCTTGTTGTCTTGCGGCACCCACATCCCCCCTACTGCCCTTCTGCTCTAGCTGCCTCCTATCCTCTCCTCTGTTTCCCCCTCCTCCCTCTCCTCTGGCCTACCAATTGAAGCTCATCCTCTGGCCCAAACCCCAGTGCCCCCACAATCAGCTCCTCTAGAGTAATCTGTGGCGGCTGGTGATGGGTATGCCATGTGGCATATCAAATTGTCACTCCTACCTCTACATCCCATAGGTCCTACCTAGGTAGGGTACTAGATGTAATGTCTCCCAGTGCTCTCTAGAAAACCTCAGCTAAATTGCCTCTCCCTAAGGTCGCTCTCGTGTAATCTGTGGAAACCTCTTTGGTCCACATGAAATATCCTTTGTAATCCCAAACTATCTCGTGACTCTATCTGGCCTATGTGCCTCCACTGTCCATGGTTCCCTCTCCACTATGGACCATCTAGTCTAGAAGTAGCCTCCCTACCCTGCCTCATCTCTCCTCCATCCTAAAAATAATTGTGTCATGTACAACCTCCACACTATCTCCTCCTCCTGAAGGTCATCCAATGTCCTCCTCCATCTGTCAAGATCCTCGAGGCCCTCATAGTGCCAAACCCAACCATCCTCTAACCCATACCATCAAGCTACTAGTGTTGTATCATCCTCCACTCCTAGCCTAGGAGCATTGATGTGTTCCCAGGCCCATACTTGTAGCAGTGTCACTTGCGTCATGTTGAGTGCCTCTCAGTAGCATATAACATGCATGTCTCCATAAAGCTACACTACTACATATCCCATCTTTGCACCTAAAATACATGATTGTAAAATTCCTTCAAGTATAGGTTGGTCTAGAAATAAGGGGGATAAATTGTTAAATAAGGTCTCAATGACCATTTTCAATGTATTGGAGGGCTTAATAGGTCAGTTAGGTGGTATTTGCAAAAATCAAGTTGATCAAGTTGTAATGGGATAGTGATTAAGGGAAAAATTGGCAAAATTGTCATTTTAGAATCTAATTAAAGGGTGGTTATGGAAGTTGAACGCCCCAAGAGGTAGTTTTCAGGTGGTAGCATAATAAATTGTTGTAATATCTCGAAGGGGAGGCTGTTGAAGAAGTTTGGAATGAGTTTCTAATAAGAAATTTGCTATTTTTTTGTGTTTTCCATTAAGAAATTGCTGATCATGAGCATTGTACGACCTGTACGTATTGTTCCACACTCCAAGCATATAATTGATGGATAGATAATTGAATAATATTTCTTTTGGCGTTTGAATGGTGTTATTTCATTGAGAATCGAGTGAGATATCCTCATTTTACTGCCGGGTGGTCTGAAACCCCATGTTTTTTCTGTTTTCCTGAACTTTGCAAGCATTGTACGGATCTGTACCACCACCATATGCTCTGAGACTTATATAATATTGTAGGGGCATGAAATAGCTTTCATTTAAATCTAGTTAGAGGTTCTAATATTGAGTTTTGAGGGAGATCTCTTCATTTTTCTGGGACTGCCTGTTTCTAACTAATTTGAGGGTTTGATTGGTGTAAAAGTGATGTTATAGCCATTCCACCTACTGTCCAGCCCTGTAACTCGGTGGAATGACTTGTTTCATGGTATTTTACATGTACCAATGGTTTGGGAGACAGAAAATGCAATTTTTATGGTTTTAGGGTGATGCCCTAGGGTGTTTTCATGAGTTTCCATGAGAAATTGAGGAACTAAAGTAAGGTTTTGGAAAAATGTGATTGAAACTATATATGTGATAGTGTTTTGAGTTTTCTAAGGTCATTTTATGAAGGTGTGAGGCATTGGAATGTTGTAATTTGTCTTGGAACCCATATTTTCATTAAACCCTCCTCAAATTGGCTAAAAATGAGGTTTTGTGGTTTGGTTAGTTGGAGTAAGTTTCTCTCGAGGAAAACTATGTTTTTGTGAGTTTGAATACATTTTAATTTGCTGCCACCTCTGCATCACAATACCCTCTCCCCTTGATGTGCTCAAGGGCTCAGCTACAAAGCCCCAATTTCGGTTTGGCACCAATCCACTAATCAACCCACATAGGTATAGTGGTAGTGGTGGCACCCCCAACGCCGCATCGGTCCATGTCCAACCTCCCCCTCTGCATAGGTAGGTCATCTCGTCCAAATAGCACCCACATGGTATGATCCAGCTTTTCCCCCATAGATGTCGTCACACTCACTAGGTGGCCTGCTATAAGAAGCCTTAGTATCCGCCACACTTCCTCTAGCGTCACAGTCATCTCCCCTATCGAGAGATGGAAATTTGAAGCCTTTGAACTCCAATGCTCAATTAGGGCTATCAACATTGCCCAATGTGCTCTAATCATAGGGTATCCCAATAAATGTAGCAATCTTGCCTGTGACAAAGCCTCATGGTCTGCTCTATTCATGGCCGCCATCATCACCTTCAACACCTTAGATTGCCTCTCACATGTCTGCAAGCTGTGAAAGCTCTACATTCACACCAAGCCACCTTTCAGTCCTCTTATCCTTTTCCTCATCTCCTTTTTTCCCTCTCTTGGCCCTAGGTTATCTTTTTACTAATTTTTTCCCCTCCCCCTTTCTGGCCCTAATTTCCCTGACTTGTCTGATCTATTTTTCTTTTTCCCCTCCCTTCTTACCCACCCAAACCGATGAGCCCACCTTGGCTATGGGAAATCCTGCCCCAACCATGGGCGAACCTGCCCCGACCATGGGCGGACCCGTCCTAGGTCCACAGGCGCACCCACCCCTGACCCACGAGTGGACCCACCTTGGCCGTGGGCGGACCCACCCCTAGCCCATGGGTGGACCCGCCCTCAGCCCATGGGTGGGCCTGCCTTGGCCTCGGGAAAACCCACCCCCGGCCTACCTGGAAAACTTTCCCTGGGCTTGGGTGGACCCGCCCCAGCCATGGCAGACCCGCCCAACCCTTGGGCAGAACTACCTCAGGGGCAGGCTAACCCACCTGGGTAGGGTCGCCCCTTTTGTAAGTGAGGTCACCCTTTCTCTGGGTGAGGTCACCCCTCCTTGGGCGGGGTTGCCCATCTATTGGGTGTAGTCACAAATGCAGCCCTTCCCCTTTTTTCGGGAGGATTTTCCTAATCCAAGGGAAAATCCACCCTCCCCTAGTGTCTCTTTTCTTTTTATCTGGGTGTCTTTACCCTTTAATCGGGAAAATTCACTCCCCCCATTTTTCCTTGCCTCTAATAGGCGATTCTACCTACTCACTTGGCGAAATTGAAATTTCACCCCCAACCCATTTTTTCCTAAACTACCCCGATCCCAACACCCATGTTTTGAAAAAAGCATTAAAACCCCAAAATACATCATAAAATTCTTAAAATCACAAAGAGGGTTTTGAATCTAATCTGGTGTGGAACCGCAAGCTCATGGTAAAATTGTCGTACCTCGTCACCCCGGTGGATGATGTCAAAATCATAATCCTCTAGCATCCTCGTTTCCTCATCTCGTTCCTCTCCTCTCCACTCTCTCTCACTCAACTACCAGGTGTGCAAATAAGGAGTGGTAATTTCTAAAATTACCTTATATAGCTTTTCCCCTCCTTTTTAACCTTTTTTAAGTGTAGGGTATTTTTCCCCTTTATTTAAACCTCTTTTTAATTCAACTAATCCTCTAACTTCTCGGGGTTGCCATTTGCAAACTGTGTGCCTATTTGACTATGTTCAAAATCCAATCTTCATGGTTTTTTGAGCCCTATCCAGCCGTACCTTTCATTTCCTTATATCAAGTAGTCACTTGTGGCCCCTTTTTCCTCCCCAATCGCCCTCTCAAGGGGGCATACCCCACCATTTTCCTCCATTCCTCCATTATGGCCATTCCCTTGCAAGATTGGGGCATCACCTTTCATTTCCCTCCGTTCGGGTAGTTCACCCAACTTCTCCCATGTTGGGGCATCATTTTTTGGTCGCTTCCTCTATAGAGTCATCTGCATTTTATTTTCTTTGAAACACTATTATTCTAACAATATTTCGAAGAGGGGAAAAATGTAGACATCCAAATTTGACCACTCCCATATGGTCAAACCCATCTCCTTCATCTGTTTATTTCATCAATATTAATTTACTTATTTAATTAATATTTCCCCTTTTCCTAAGGTTCCTAAAATATTTAATTTTATAATTAAATACTTTACCTTTCATCCTTTCACTAAATTAAATAAATACATCAATTTATTTAATTTGGTCATTTAGCCTTTTGAATTTAAATGTGTAATGTATTCTATTGTTAATCTAATTAAAACAAAACACTATTAACAGAACTTTAAATTGAAGAAAATTTGAAATAAACTTGGCTATAAAATAACAATTCTTCAAGAACGTTCCGTCTTTCTCTATCTCCAGAGATTGGTTTGAAGCTTTCTGGCTCTCAGATTGTGTGAGCTTCTCCAAATGACTGCTGCAGAACGAGTATGCAAAGGAAAACTATCCTAAATGATGGTGAAGATGGACAGGGGCTGTAATTATGTACAGGGGCTGTAGATGAGATGAGTCATGATTCTATTGCTATGATTGCTATACTATTGCTATGATAATACTCTATGAATGCTAATGCTGCTTGTAATTTGGCTATAGTTTTCTTGCTTCCAATTCTATATGATTTGGAGCTCCCGGCAGCTGTATTTATAGATTTTTGCAGGCTTCATCCTGGCTGGCAAGAATCTACGGCTGTGAATTGTCTGGTATGTTTGAATGGTGAGAGATTGAGAAGTTGAGAAGAAAAGGGAGAAGGTTGAGAGGTTGGAGAGAAGAATGGAAGCTTGTCTTCAACCCACGGGAACAAGCCTGCACAGGAACAGAGAAATTTAATTTTCTGTTTTGGCAGTTTGTTTCCCGGGAGTTGAAGATAAATCCCAAATTAAATAAATATTTAAATTTATTTAATTTCCTTTATTGCTTTTTGATATTTGATTTTGATTTTTTTGAAAACTATAGAAGAATTAATTAAATATTTTGGTAATATTTAATCATGAATGACTTTAGAAGATTTTTGAAATATTTAGAAGAATTTAATTAAATATTTTTGGAAATATTTAATTATGAATAGATTTTTGAATTGATTTAGAGGAATTTTGAAATGATTTAAAAATGAATATTAGATTAGAAGAAATAATCAAATATTTTGGAATATTTAATTATAAATGATATTTAGAAGAATTATAATATTTTAATCTTTATTTGAATAAAATATTCAAACTAAGATTATATGATAATTAATATAAATAAATTGTAACATTTATTTAATTAATTAAGAAATGAATATGAAAAGGTGATTAAATATTTAATCGAAATGAAATCATGAACAATATAAATAAATTATTTAAATTTATTTATACGTAGATAGAATCAAAAGATTTTAATTAAATATTAAAAATATTTAATTAATTACCAGACAATGTGATATGACCATTTTTAAGTGTATACATTTTGCCCCTCTTTGAAGTGATGTGTTTTACGCATTACTTCAAAGAATTTTTGAAATTTTGCCCCAAATATTGATTTTTGATTTGTTGATAGATATATGCCCCCGCGAACGATGAATCGATGTTTGAATTTTTGAATTTTTTTAGATTTTTGTGGAATTTTTCAATTTTTTTGATTTTGAAGATGTCGATTCATCGTTCGAAAATAATGATGTGAAGAAACTGACCCGAAGAAATATTAAATGAAAATTTGATGAAGAAATTGCCCCTTGTATGTAAAAAAAATATGATAAAATGCCCTAATTTTACCATTATATAGGTTAAAAATGTCATTTTCCATGTCATTTTCAATTTTAACCTAGTAAAATTTGTAAATTTTGAGCTCTGGGTTGACAATCATGGCACTTCCAGTTCACCTACACCGTTTCGAGCGTATCCGACGTTATCAGCGACCGGCGCACTACGGACCTCCGGTATGTATCTCATAACTCCTTGTTTGTGGATAATTTCATTTTGCGCACGTTTTTAATGTTTTAATTCAAAAACATTGAGTTTTAGCGCTCTTAAAGTTTTTCGTAGCGCACTCAACAATTTTCGTAGCGCATACAATATTGTAGCGCCCTTAAGGCGTATCGTAGCGCATTTGAAATTTTCCACAGCGCATAATTTTCCATAGCGCCCGTGATATATTTCATAGCGCTTTTGATTATTTCCATAGCGCATATGAAATCATAGCGCACCTGATTTGTTTTATAGCGCTCTTAAAAATTATTATAGCGCAAACTTTTCCATAGCGCCCGTGATATAAATCATAGCGCCATTAATTGATTCTGTAGCGCAAAATTTTATTTAGCGCTGATAAAGATTTTTGTAGCGCATACAACTAGTTCTGTAGCGCTTTTTGTTCCACACGATAAATTTGTTTCCCAAATTGTTGGAGAACAAATAGTAGTTGATAAATTTGCTTTTAAAGTTGTTAAAAACAAATAGTATAGATAAGTTTTCTTCTAAAGTTGTTAGAAAGAAACTTGATGTTGATTATTTGCGTGCCATGATGATGGAAAACAAATAATTTGATTGATTCATTTTGAATTGATATGTTAAAATGATTTGATATTGATGTTGTTTTGATAATGTATGTGAACAGGAGAGACTAGGTGTCTTGCAGATACGAGAGGCTTTTCCGAGTACATGGTCATTGATTCCACATTTATTACAGTCTGATAGAGATGTCATTGATGCCTGTGGTTTGACTTCATTACTTGATATGCCCGAGGTTCGCCTCAATAGGGCTCTATTGACAGCACTTGCAGAGAGGTGGCATAGCGATACCAACACCTTTCATTTACCGACCGGCGAGATTACAGTGACTCCCGAGGATGTATATCGCATCCTACGGATCCCAGTGATGGGAGAGGTAGTTGTGTTTGACAGACGAGAGGCTGGAGGTACTCTTGCTTTGAGACGGATATTCAGAGATGATCAGATAGCTGGGTACTACATCCCATGGAGTGAGATTACAGATTCCTACCCACCACTACCAGCTGTGCTTGCAGGTTTCATTGGAGGTGTGTTGTGCCCCGACCATAGGTCGAAGGGGTTCGCGATCGGATGGGGTCGTGTCTTAGAGAGCATGGTGATGCAGGGCACACGATATGCATGGGGTACCTGTATGCTAGCCCACCTATATGACGAGTTACATCACATTGTCTATGGTAGAGGCCGGAGTTTTGCGGTTGGATGCTCATTATTACAGATATGGGCATGGGAGCATTTTGCAGTGTTACGTCCATTGACTCGAGGAGATCGACCAGCTGGTCGAGCATACAGATGGAGATATTCACATATTATTGCTCAGCCTAGACTGGGCAAGCTAGTGTATTGGCAGCGGCTATTGGATAGTTTGGATACAGTATGCTGGAGGCCATATTTGGATTGTGAGCCATGGCCAGAGGATGCGAGGGAGATGCCTTTTGTATGCACTTCCAGATTTTTGATTGGACGGACCACATGGATTTTGGAGAGATTTCTTGCTGGACGTGTATTGCGACAGTTTGGTCGGACTCAGGGTATGCCTGTTGGTTCAGCTATTTATGCACGGCGACAGGCAGAGCTTGCAGTGTGGGGCCCACGGATCTCTTATGATGCAGCTGTTGCAGAGTTTATCAGTTTAGGTGCACAGATGTGGGACTACCAGGCGGATGTTCTGGATGCAGGGGCGACACATGAGTATGTTCAGTATGTTCTACAGCATCCTCCTCCACGCATGTTTGATCCTGATGAGGCCGTTGCTCCTGTCATTGGACAGAGACGTCGACAGAGAGATTCAGAGTCAGGTGATGATGATTCAGAGGACAGTGAGGACGAGGAGGGTAGCGGAGATGATGACTCAGATGGAGATGATGGTGGTGATGGTAGGGGTGGCAGGAGAGACGGCAGGAGAGGTGGCAGGAGAGGTGGCAGAGGAGGTAGTGTAGGCAGAGGTGGACCACGGATGAGGCATACTGACCCATCTCCGTCAGTGGATCCGACAGTAGCGAGTCGATATCCTCTCTGCAGAGCACAGTACAGAGCTTGCAGGCTCAGCTATCACAGGCACAGGCCTTGATTTCACAGTTGCAGGGTCAGGTGACTTCGATCACTGCCGAGAGAGATGCGGCTAGACAGCGGGGTGAGCAGGCCATTGCCTTAGCAGATAGCCTACAGAGAGTGGTAGGTAGCACTTTTCCAGGTGATATGATGAGAGAGGTTACGAGGGCTACTCGAGAGGCAGAGTTTTATCGTACCAGATATCATGATGCAGTCCCAGCTGAGCAGAGAGAGAGCTACACTCAGTCACGATCTACTCATGGTCGCTCTCGTACTACCAGCAGGGGTGTGACACAGCCATTACCTCCTAGAGGGCCACCGGGGTCAGGCGGAGCAGGTCCATCAGGGGCAGGTGGTACAGGTCCTAGGCCAGCTCCATCACAGGATAGCTCGGCCTAGTGCATTGTATATGATGATATTCTGTTGAGACATTTTGTATACACCGTGAGATGATCACATTTTTGATGATATTATATCATTTGTAATTTGACATCCTTGTACATTTTGACATTCATTTTTGAGATATGCAGAGATGATTTTACATGATATATATATGATGTGTACTATATGATGGCTTCATGATTTATGATATTTATATATATGATTTTATGAGATAAATGAATGTATTATGTTTATGATAGATGAATGAATGTATGATGTTTATGATAAATGATGCAATAATTTATGAAATGATGTTTATGATAAATGAATGAATGTATGATGTTTATGATAGATGATGCAATAATTTATGAAATGATGTTTATGATAAATGAATGAATGTATGATGTTTTGTGAATGTCAAAATATACTCAGTCATATTTGAAAAGATATAGATCTTTGATTCTTTGCCAGCTTTTGGGAATCTATAAATTCAAAATGCAAATTCTAACATGAATGCAATCTATACTAACCATGCAGGACATTCATACAATATTGCCATTTGGAGAGCTTATACATGCTTTTTGTATCATCATAGAGCTTTGAAATGTTGAAAGTTAATACAAGCATCAAAGGGTATGTTAGCACCAGTGATGACCTGAGTATTGCTTTCATGATTTTTAATATAGCAAGTTAATACAAGCATCTAGGTATAATTGAACCAAGATGACCTGAGTATTGCTTGCATAAACAGACAAGAGTTAACCCTTTTCCCATGCAAATTCCGAAATGTCATCCATGATCTATAGTAGAGCATGTCTCGCGACCAAATTGCATAGTACTAATGATTTCCTCACAAACAGAAGACAAAAAAAATCATACTCCTTCCTTGCTTTTCTAGTTCAGTACATCATCGAATTACTCCAGAGATATGATAAAAAATCAAACAACCATTAAAATCCTGTTTAAGGCATTTCAAACATTTATTCAGATTAAGATCATCCAATTTGGTTACCATCATTGATATTCTGCATGTCGATAGTTTGTTTGGATCATTTTGTTTAGATTTCGATTGACATGAATATGTTTGTGATTGATTTGATATGACGAGGTTGTGTTTTGTCAAACTGTTATTTGCCTGCTTGAGATATTTGGAAAGCTCGTTGCCCCTCTCTTGTATGTTTCCATGTTTTGCCCTTAATGTAAACACAACCTAAAGATAAAAGATATGTACAAATTTTATCAAACCATGATAAAACCTAAAGATTCCCACTACATGGTATGGATAATGAAAGATATTTACAGATGATAGACGTGGATGAATGATGCCTAAAGTGAAAATAAGACATAAACTAATAAATGGAGGAGCCCATTTCGATCACAAGTAGCGCTTGTTTGCCAAGTTTTCACCACTTGTTTTTATTGCACTTTTGCAAGATTTTTCTGATTTTTTTGATTTTTTCAGGACTTTTTATGATTTTTTTGATTTTTTCAGGACTTTTTATGATTTTTTCAGGACTTTTTATGATTTTTTTTTGATTTTTTCAGGACTTTTTATGATTTTTTTGATTTTTTCAGGACTTTTTAGACATAAAACTTCTTAAGGTGAATACTATTGGTTGGCTCTTCAAACAGGTCCCCCTCTGATGTGGATAATTGATATGCTCCAGAACCATATGCTGCTATAATAACAAATGGACCAAGCCAATTAGGTTCAAATTTGCCTTTCTTTTCTCTATCTTGCTGATTACGTGGATTTTCCTTCAAAACTAAGTCACCCACTTGAAATGCCCGTGGTTTAACTCTGTGGTTATAACTACGAGATATGACTTGTTGATAACCTTTCAAGTGATCAGCTGCATGTTGGCGTCTTTCATCTAACAGTTCGAGTTCTTGAAGGCGAGAAACTCGGTAGTCTTCATCACTTATCAATCCCTTAAGTGAAACCCTAAGCGAAGGTATTTCAACTTCCAATGGTAAGATTGCTTCTGCTCCATAGACTAAAGCATATGGTGTAGCTCCTGTTGGTGTGCGAATACTAGTTCTATATGCCCACAAAGCTGGGTTGAGTTGAACATGCCAATCACGTCCAGCATCATTTACTGTCTTCTTTAATATCTTTAAAATGGTCTTGTTAGAAGCTTTTGCTTGACCATTACCCTGTGGATAATAAGGTGTGGAGTACCTGTGTTGGATATGAAATCTTTCACAAATTTCATCAACATCCTGATTCTTAAAAGGTCTTCCATTATCAGTAACAATAGAATTAGGAATTCCATATCTACAAATAATGTAATTCAGGATAAATGAAGATATCTGTTTACCAGTCACTGTTGTTAGAGGAACAGCTTCAATCCATTTTGTAAAATACTCAGTAGCTGTGATGATAAACTTATGACCATTTGACGATGAAGGATGTATTTTACCAACAAGATCCAATCCCCACTGAGAAAAAGGCCATGTTGAAATAAAAGGCTGCAATTCCTGTGCAGGTGCATGAATAAGATTCCCATGAATCTGGCATTTAGAACATTTCTTAACAAAAGTAAAAGAATCTTGCTCCATTGTAGGCCAATAGTATCCCATTCTGACAAGTTTCTTTGCTAAGGTCAAACCACTTGAATGAGTTCCACAAATACCACTGTGAACCTCTTGTAAGGCTTTTTCAGATTCGTCACTTTCAAGACATCTAAGGAGTGTACCATCAAGACCACGTCTATAAAGGATATTGGCAATTAAGGTATAACGGGATGATTGGCGAATGAAATTCCGTTTTTGGTTTCGTGATAAATCTAAAGGCAAGATGTTATCTTTCAAATAGGTATATGTTTTGCCATATAAGGGTGAATCTGAACCAGTCAAATGACATATAACTTGGTTTTCAGGATTATCATATGCAGGAGAAAACAATTGTTCCACCAAGAATTCATACTTGGTTTGATCTTCTGATATTTGTAATAAAGAAGCAATGGTAGCCATTGCATCTGCAGCTTTATTGTCAATTCTTGATATTTGTGAAAACTTAATTGACACAAAATATTTCTTATAATCATCCACCATGTGTTTGTATGGTAGCAACTTATCATCTTTGGTTTGATAATCATCATTGATTTGATTAATGATAAGTTGTGAATCACCATAAACTTCCAGCTCTGTAATCTGCCATTCCAAAGCTATCTTTAATCCTATGAGTAATGCCTCATATTCTACTATGTTATTTGTGCAAGGAAACATCAATCGATATGATCTTGAGATGGTATGTCCTTCAGGTGTAACAAAAAGAATCCCTGCCCCCGAGCCATATTGTGTATATGATCCATCAAAGTATAATGCCCACGGTCTCTGAATTGTTGCTGAAAAGACATCTGCATCAGGAAACTCAATATGTATTGGATTATCTTCTTGTAAAGGAGCTTCAGCTAACTGATCTGCAATGACCTGTCCTTTAATCGCTTTTCGATCTATATAGTGAATATCAAACTCACTTAAGATCATTACCCATTTTGCAAGTCTTCCTGTTAAAGTGGCTCTGCTTAATAGGTATTTCAATGGATCTATCTTTGTTATCAGCTTAACTGTATGAGTCAACATATAATGTCGCCACTTTTGAGAAGCAAACACTACTGCAAGACAAGCTTTTTCAATGAAACTGTAGTTTAACTCATGTCTTGTTAAGGTTCTGCTGATATAATATATAGCCCTTTCTTTACCTGTAGAGTCTTCTTGTGCTAGCAATGCACCCAAAGATACTTCTGTTGCTGAAATATAGAGTATAAGCGGCTCTCCCGGAATAGGCGGAATTAGAACTGGTGGATGTGTAAGATATTGCTTAATCTGATTGAATGCTGCTTCACATTTGTCATCCCATTTAAATGGAACATTTTTATGCAATAAATGTGTGAATGGCAAGCTTTTGTCTGCCAGTTGAGCTATAAACCTTCTGATGGACTGTAATCTTCCTTGCAAGGATCTTAATTGACTGATATTTCGTGGTGGAGGCATGTCCATTATAGCTTGTACCTTTTCTGGATCAACTTCTATACCCTTTTCTGAAACAATGTACCCTAGGAGTTTTCCAGATGTAACACCGAAGACACATTTCTTTGGATTCAGTCGAACATTGAATTTTTCCATTTTGACAAAGATTTTTGACAATATTTCTAGGTGTTCATCTCGTGTATGAGATTTAGCAAGTAAATCGTCAACATAATCTTCCATGAATGTATGCATCATATCATGAAAAATAGTTGTCATTGCTCTTTGATAAGTAGCTCCAACATTCTTTAACCCGAATGGCATGACATTCTAGCAATAAGTACCCCAAGGACATGTAAACGCTGTTTTATCTTGATCTTCTGGTGCAATTTTTATCTGGTTGTATCCTGAGAATCCATCCATTAATGAATACATTGCATGTCCAGCAGTTAAGTCAACAATCAAATCTATGTTAGGTAAAGGAAAATCATCTTTAGGGCATGCTTTATTTAAATCCCTGAAATCTGTACAAACTCTAATCCTTCCATCTGGCTTTGAAACAGGTACAATGTTTGAAATCCATTCTGCATAGTCAATAGTTCGAATGAATCCAACATCTAAAAGCTTCTTTAATTCTTCCTTGACCAATAATGAAACATGTGGATGCATTTTTCTGAGCTTTTGCTTTACAGGTTTTATCCCAGGGTTAATAGATAAATGATGTATTATCAGATTAGGATCTAACCCTGGCATATCAGCATATGACCAAGCAAAGTTAATTTGATTATCCTTCAAGAATTGCATGAATTTCTGGACTTCTTCAACTGTTAATGATGCTGCAATTTGCAAAACTTTTGGCTGCTCTGGTGTACTTATGTTGATTGATTCTGTTGGTTCAATCAAAATAGAAGATCTTTCATGATAATACTTGGTAAGAGTGTCAAGTTTCTCATCCTTCAATGCCTCAGAAAGGTTTTCACTGTCAGATTCGCTCTTTATTTTTCTTTTGTTTTGATCTATCACTGCTTTTTTTTGGTTTTCATCAATAGATCCATCTTTTATTTCATTTATTTTTCAGCTAAGAGACTTGACACTCTCTTTGTCAAAATCATGAGTATAAGATTCTTGAATAAAACAATTGTTTTCTTCATTTGAGGAACAAAGGAAAGTTATAACATCTTCATCATTACTGAATGTAGGAATGTGGATAGGTGCGTCAATATCCCAATCTATAAGTTCTGGATAAACTAAAGGCATAGGATCATTATGTTGGGTAAGGTCTTGAATTGTCAAAGTCATGATGTGGTTGTCATCCTCATGGTAGACAAGGTCTATGATGGTATTCTCCTGTTGATTATCCATCTCGTTAGAATCTGATTCTTCCTCACTTGAGTCATGATCGCTTTGTAAAACATAATCGAGTGAAGGCCTTGACCCTTCTCCTTGTATAAGAACAGGTGCATATTTGTGTATAATATCAACTTGTTTATCCTTCCAGAATTCATCATTATAAATGGTGTCCCATTCATATTCATTAGAATCAGTATCTGAACTATTTTGCAATTGGAAAACTGATTCATGAGATTTATCTGACACGGATTCTCCTTCATGAATTAATGATGTCTGCTGTGAAGTGAGTTCTTCTTTATCTTTACCATATCCAAGTCCTGTTTTATCACTTGAATGCTTTGAAATAGGCTGAATTGGTTCCACAATTCCTTCTCTTCGTTTCCCTATAGGACCATTTCCTTCATAACCCATCTTTTGCATGATAGCGTACCCTTTACCATATTGTTCTTTAGGTAACTTAATGTGTAAGAGAGATTCATCTTCATCTTTGTATAGCCAATTTAGAATGTCCCTATCTTCAGCTTCTTCTTCAGTGGTATTAGCTCTAATGAATTTTCCATCAAACTTTGTGATTGGCACGGAAGTTTGAGATGTAGAAGCAGTTGCAATCTTTTGATTTGATAAAGTTGGTAATCCATGTGATCTTGGAGAAGGAGGTAAAGTAGAAAGAGATAGTGAATATTCACCTATCCCTTTGTCTTTAAATTTCAGCTTAGTATCAAGATTCTTTGTTAATTCTTGCAATTGGACTTGTAGATTGGAAGAAGAAACAACAAGAGCTTCTCTATTGTGTGGCACAAAGACATCTTGACTCACCCTAAGATTAGAACAAGTTTGGGTACTATTGTACTCAGCTTGTATAGTTATTTCTTGTCCATCATATGGAAACTTGATACATTGATGATATGTTGATGGTACGGCCTGCATATCATGGATCCACGGACGACCCAAAAGTATGTTATAAGACAGATCTCGATCTAGAACCTAACAAAAAGTATTCTTCACAACAGGTCCCACTCGTATAGGTAGCAATATTAATCCCTTAGAAGCTCTTTCTTCATCATCATATGCCTTAATAGTTATCTTCCTTCGTGAATCAATTTCATTTTCTGAAATTCCTAAGGCATTTATTAATTTTAAGGTACAAATATTCAAACCGGCTCCTCCATCTATTAAGACACGTCTAATTCGATGTTTATGAATCATGACTTCAAGATAGAGCGAGGAATTATGTGGATGTGTCATAGAAGCATCATCTTTATCGGAAAATGAAAGACAAGTGGGGGAAGACAAATGTGCTACCATGGCTTGAAATCTATTTGCATCTAGATCAGTATCAACAGTTGTGTTCACAAGCGCTTCTTCTAAAATATTTTTGTGTATAGGGGATATTTTAAGAAGTTCAAGAATAGAAATTTGAGCTGATGTTGTTCTCAATTGATCAACCAGATTATATTGAGTTGGAGAAGAAATAGTTGTTTTAGACGAACTTCCTTTTAAAACAACCTTTGCTTGACCTCTTGTTGTTACATTAACCTGTTGATATTCTTGTTTTCCTTTAATTTTGATAACATTAATCCGATTATCATCTGTGTAAATATAGCGGATTACATTGTCTTCAACATTATGTATGCTATTGGCTTTGGTATCCGATGTTTCCCCCTTTTGGTAATTTGGCAAAGGATCTTTGAATGCTTGATGATCATCATTGGTATGATGTCCCTCAATTGTAATAGTACCATTGTCAATTAAATCTTGTACTAGATTTTTCAAAGCTTGACAATTGTTTGTCCTATGGCCTTTACATCGATGATAATTGCAATAATACAAGTCATTCCATGATGTTGGTTTAACTCGTGGCTCATAATCTCTTTGTGGTGGAAAAGTGATAACTTTATTATCAAGAAGTTCCTTGAGAGCAGATTCAAGAAATTGACCCAAAGCAGTAAAAGTCGGTCGATTTGAAAAGAATGAAGGTCTAGATGGATTTGATATTTGGGTATTGCCAATATTATTATTGAAATTACCACGATTTTGATTGGCATTTTGATTGGTCATGTTCTCTTGCTTGGAAATTTGTCCTTGTTGATTGTTATTTCCTTGTTGTATTGTATTTCCTTGTGAATTGTTTCTTGGAGTACTTGATAAATTGAAAACGGATGGTTTTGTTCGTAAATTATTTGCATCCACTATACCATCATTAACAACATTTTTGTTTCTATTCCAAAACCTTGTTTTATCGTTGTTTTGATTTGATGTACTTGGATTATCAATTTTTATCACTCCCCTTTTAACCAAGGCTCCTTCAATAGTGATTGCATTTTCAATCAGTTTTTCAAAGTTATGAGGACAATGAAGGTTAAGCCTATAGCTTAATTCTGGATCAAGGCTATTGATAAAAATATCCATCTTTTCCTTTTCAGGAATAGGACGAGAATATCATGTAAATAACCTTCTCCATCTTTGTAAAAATGTAGTAAAGGGTTCTCCTACCTTTTGTTTCACTTTACAAAGATCAAGCATTTTTATTTGATGTTGAATATTGTAGGCGTATTGTGAGATAAATTGATTTATCAACTCCTCAAAAGTTTTGATAGGTGGAGTGATTTTTGAAAGCCACTCCATGGATTGTATGCCTAGACTTCGTGGAAATAATCGCATCAAGTAAGTATCATCATAGGAAAATTCAAGACTCATGTTTCGGAAATCCCTAACATGGTCTATGGGATCGGTTTTTCCATTATACCTATCATACTTAGGAATTTCACAATGTTTTGGAAATGGGATCATTTGAAGACTCCTATCAAATGGATAAGGAGATATATCTTCCAAAACATATTTCTTTGTTGTACCTCCTTGCATTTCCTTTATTTGCCCTTGTAATTCTTTGATCTGTTGATTAAGAGCACTAAAGTCATTAGGAGGATTTTCAGGATTTTGTTTAATCCCCTCTATGTCAAAGGTGTGAGGCAACTTAGCTCCTTGATTAGCTAATGTAAGGAAGTATTTTTCTTTGTTACGTTCTAGGATTCTCTCCATAAGAGTATGGAATTGAGGATCTTGTTCTGCTTCTTGAAGCTTTTCTTCCGTTATCTCATCAATATTAAATGTTTCCTCTTCTTTTTCATTTCGATCACCCATTTTACTAGTTGTAGTTTCTCCTTCGTCTTTTTCCATTTGTTTTTGAGATCTCGTGAAGACAGGCATAGATTTGTATCAAAATTTTACTCACTTTTGATCAAAAGAGTGAAATAGTGCAATTGATGTGGTATGTATGAAGGTCAAGATAGAATGAAAATTCTATGACTTACATGAAATTTTCTAATCTTGTAACTTGTGTTGTTCCCTAAGTGAAAGGATGAAAATCCTGTTGGTGGGAATATAAGCAAAAGATCTAGAAAAGGATGGTTGTTGCACTTTATGAAGTTTTGATCATGGCTTTGTAAAAAGATGAATTTTGTGATAGATGCCCAATGTTTTCTAAGTTCTCTATTGTAAGATTTGATTTGGACGAGTAGAGTATTCAATTGCTGGTTGGGGAATATAACTAAAACGGATGCGTTGACTATGGTTATGCCTTTGAGAAAGGGCTCTTCTTTGAAAATAAGCTTGTGAATACAAAGGCTCTATGGCATAA